>JAULKM010018709.1:0-14341 GCA_032355605.1 Rubia tinctorum
ATTAAGCTTACAAACAGGAATCTATATGCTCGTAAGGACCAAAAATTCATTAGACTCAAACTAGGTTGGAAAATGAAAGATTTAGATACGAAAACCGAAAACGGTTATCTAAACCCCTTATGATGTAAACCTAACTAAATCTAGCAATCTTCCAACAAAAGATAACAAAAGAGATGTTAAATGCTTCGGAAAATACATGCATTTGACGTCTCATCAAATGTTATTGCCACTAATCAAGAATGAAAGACAAGAAGTTTTAGCTCTTGGTAAGGATGTGCCAGCTTTATTGTTTCTCACCTCTATCTTGGCTCTGCACCGATAGAGAACTTTTCTCTAAATTGCAACGTCACCCAACTTGTGTTCACATGTGGCTTGAAAGATAAAATTATCTACTTTATATGTTTCTTTCTAGCCAAGATATGTGGGGATTTGGTTGCTAGATATTGTAGCTGGTGAATTGAACCTTTGACCTACAGGGTGGGGGTTAAAACTTTCGAATATAAATGGTTGTAATTGAAAGCCATGAGATAATTGCAGTGAGAGAGGAGATATACGTTTCAAAATTATATAATATTGATTTTATTGAGGCTTCTTGATAATATCAAATGCCATCAAAATGTGTTTCTTCTATTTATTTGTTGTTTACTTTGCTGGGAAAAAACAAGAAAATGGCTTCTTTGGTGGGATTGAAAGGGGTATTTCTTTGGGTGATTCTAGATGTAATATTGTGGAGTGGATTCTGAGAGTCGTCTTTTTTTACTCTTTTCTCCCAACACTTACCTTCTTGCTGTCAACTATTTGGATACATTTATGTGCCTCTTTCAGGAACCCATGGGGACAGGCCATGGGTGGTTCGGTTTGCCTCCGTGGCTTATCTCTCTATCGGTGCCAAAGTAGAGTAGACTCAAATGCCCATACTCTTGGACTTTCAAGTGGGAAAATGTAAGTATGTATTTGAGGCCAAGACTATATAGAGAATGGAGATGTTGATTTTATCCCCTCTTGAATGGAAAATTAACCTTGTGACTTTACATTCTTTTCTTAATTTCTTGACGAGAATATTAAGGTTGAAGACTCAATTGTATTGGGAGTTTCTTAGGATATTTGATTCCCTTCTACTTTTCATCATATATGATTGCAGATTTATGTGTTATCTTTCTTCTGTATTGGTCACTGCCACACTGTTGCATGTTATGGGCAATACTCAACCCTTTCTTGGAGTGGAATATGAGGATGAAGTTCCGGAAATCCTAGGAATCAGCAAGGACAAAGTGGATGAATATTTCAAGTTGATCTCCGACGTCGGATCAAAATTGAACTTGTACTCACTGAACATATGGAAGATCCAATCAGGGAGTCCTAAGGGGGTTATGGATCTGTTTTTCAGTTCCGATAGCTCGAATGCTTCATAGTCGGTTGCGACATTGTTGGTTTCTGCATCACCAGAGCTGATGTCGAAGAAGATCCGGGTGATTGATGATGATGAAGATGACCATGCAAACTTTTTTGATATCCTGAGCACTGTTCTTTAGATCATCGAACTTTCTCTGGCCCTATATTTTTTAATAATTAATTTTATATATTGAATTGCTCCCCATATCTGAATTTTAGTCCCTGTTGTGGTGTATTTCTAGAGATGGTGAGCATTTTATCCGGATGGGGGGAGATGCTTGAGTACCTAAGATATTATAGAAGAGAACTGTAATTGGAAAATGGGAAAATAGTTAAATTACATATTTTTAAAAAACTTAATTAAATAAAATTAAGTTGCTGCATCGATACCAATCTATAAGTTTGGTTAGCTTATGTACTGTATGACTGAGATAATATTGAAATTTCCTGGATGGTATGGGCTATAAGTTACTGACAAAAGGTTTTATTGTACCAAATTAGTAGGTTGAACCGCATAAGACTTGGTTGTGCAAAAGGCCTGAGATCATGAGCAAGAAATTGAGGTTTGTTCAGTCATCTCTTTCCTGTTGGGATCAGTGAGTCATCTCTAGGTTTTGCATTGGGGCTGCATGTACTTCTATAATTATGAAATGATCAAACTACTCTATATGATTTGTTCAGTCTGATTATAAATGATACGGATGGGTTTATGAATGTAAGTTTCTTTATACAACTACGGGTTCATAAGGGCTGGCCTGTAGGGTGGATAGTTTCCTAATCTATATGTTCATCACTTCATTTGATGATATTTTGGGTTCAATTTTCAAGAAACCACATTTCATAGACTCTGCAACTTGGGCTCTTAATAATCTATGTTGTCTTGGGCACTGAAGAGCTTTATTGGGGAGAAAATGTGTATTCTTCATCCGTACTAATACTTAATGCAGTTTAGAAAATGTGTTAGATTTGAAAATGTTTAGTCAAATGCAGTTACACAATTACTTATATGATCGTTAATTGAGTGAGATGTTATGCAATTCTTACTGATTTTGGTTAAATTCCAATATTGTAAGTTTCATTAATGATCGGTAATTGAGTGAGATGTTATGAATTTCTTATTGATTTCGGTTAAATTATGATAGTTTAGGTTTCATTCACACGATTTCTTAAATGATTGGTAATTGAGTTAGATGCTATAAATTTCTTGTTGACTTTGGCTAAATTCCAATAGTGTAGGTTTCATTTATATGATTACTTATATCATTGGTAATATCATGATATTTTACAAGTGTTTTTTTCATATAGTTGTTGACATAGAGTAACGATCCTTCTTTAACTAGCTTGGAACAGTTTTCATACAGGTTGAACGCCAAAAGTGGAACAATCTTCTGAATTAGTATGTTCTCCTTGCTCAAGAAGTCAGGGTAGTGCATCTATTTCATCTCATCCTGTCAATCCGTTATTAGTGTAATTCATTCTTATTAGCAATGTAAAACACAAAAAAGTCAGCCAACATGTTTTCTTCCCCGGAAATGAAAGTTTTGGGAATGAGATGCTTCCGCCGCACGAGATTGGGGCTAGAGGATCAGCGACTAGATCTTCGAAGATTACCTTCTCAGTGCTGGAAGACACTGGGAGAGGCAGGAATCTCTGTTAGGTTCGCAACGCAGTGTGGAGGCAGATAGTTTTTCTGGATTAATTGGGACAAAATTTTTCTACTTTTATCATATAATATAAGGTACTATCTGGAAGTTTAATTTTTTGCTAGCTTTTCATATGCCTTAAAATTGCATTTTTAGTTGTACTTGTGTTGATGGAATGCGAACCTTTCTGATAAACTTTGGTAACCACAACATTTTCCGGATGATGATAATTTAATGAAAATTTAAGATTCACCCTATAAATTGACTGTAATACTCACAAGAGTAGCACTATTCTATACTTGTGTCTAATGAAATGTTCAAAACGATTGAGGCTTTTATTTTTTAATGTTTGTTGATATAACCTTTGTTTCAGCAAGTTTTACAATTAGGAATTTAGGACCATTCTTCTTATGGAACAGAAGGAAGAGTATGTATGAAGTTGTTGATATCTGTTTGTGCTATTCAAGTAGGAGTTAGTAGATTAATCGTCAGTTGTAGTTGACCAGGTGCTATAGAGATGATCAACTTAAGTGAGGATTTGATGTTGTATGTCCATTACTCAAAATGGTATTATGTGGGCATCAACCTAACCTTCTCGGAGCAGCTGTGGTTGTATATTTGTTGATCATAATTGTAGTCAGTTCAGCATGAGTAGTTCTTGTTACTCAGATTCGAATAAAGTGTCCACTCGGATTCAAATGTCAAACTTGTCCATTTTATTAAAAAAATGTCAACGAATAATTAAGTGTCTAGATGTTAGAAAGGTTAAAAGGCTTGTAAACAAAGTTTCTCCAATGTTTTAAGTTTATTGTGTTCTTTCTGAAGTGAAATTTGTATGCAAGTGAAACATGATGCTAGAGGCTCAGTATTGTTCTTTGTTGTTCCTCTAGATGTTGGAAAAACGTCATTGGCATCACCCATTGATGCTGCTTTGGGGAAAAATTCATACGTATATCTCTTGGAGGTGTTAAGGATGAATTAGGTAGTATCATTTCTAACTTTAAATGTCTCGCTTACTTATAACATGAGAGAATGTAAGCTTCGTGTAACTCATATGTATTTGATAAGCTTTTTGGAGCCACTAGGAAAGTTACCTTTTGTGATAATATGGTCTACTTGTTATGCCTGATTGTTCATTTTGATGTGCAACTTAGAAAAAAAATTCTTTTTTCAAACATTGTACCTTAGTTTTGGCAAGAAAACATGTTTCTTGATGGAGATGCTGGAAATATTTTGATAACTCGTTAATCAATCAATTATAATACTTATCAGGGATCCGAAACCGGTGAAGAAATTAGGAGTTGCAGCTGATCTTGAAGTCAGAGCTACCAAAATTTAGTATACATTTGCACCTTGTATTGCGGTGAACAGATTACTAGTTGTTGTTTGTGTTTTTATGTAATCTGTGAGGATTTTTTTTATTTCTCCTAGCGTTATTATAATATGATTGGTGGTCGGGTTTGTAGGGGTCTAAGAAGGGTCAATGTTGTGAAAACCAAGGTTCAAAACCTGAAATAGTTCAAGCAATGTCTAAGTACATTACTAGATTCCAAGAAGAAATTCCGACTAAGCATCTAAAAGAGGTTACTTATATGTCATGAAAGTTTTTATTTTTTTACAAAAGAAAGAATGTTATTCAATGATATTCATCCTAAAAAGGTTTTTATGTTACAAAGTGTGATATAAAATTTGAAAAATCATATTTGTGATGCTTTTTTTCAGATGTAAGAACACTAGGATACAAGAATCGGGAGGAGCTATATTTTTGAAAAATATTAACCCAAAACATACAACAAAGCCACAAATATCCTCTTGGTAACGGAGTATTTCTTGAAGATCATCTTCAGCCTTTGATCCGAATACACAGTGTGGTATCTCACCAGCAACTTAGCACAATCCAGCAATCACACCTCGTCCCAAAGAGGTGTCTTTCTTAGCGTGCATCTGACCGCATACACTGCTAAGGCTGCAAACATAGATGGACAGTATAAGCTGGTTGTGTAGTTCATCATCTCAAACTCGGTTACGAAGAATACATACGGTATTGGAACTGTCAGATTCCATTGCAGTTCGCCAAGAATGAGCTTTTCCATCACCACTTTACCATTACATGACATGAAAACAAAGTTAGGAAAGTAAATACTTCGACAAACTAATATTTTTTTAAAAAATTTATGTTTTGGGTTTTGTAAGAGTAATCATCGTTCATTGAAATTCTGAATTTTGTACTTTACTTAATAGCAAAGTTTTGGGAAACATCTTTTTTCCATATTGCAATATATTATTTCTAAAAATATTATGAAATGGTCATTTTATCTTATTAATTATTTAATAAATTATAATTAAATATTTTTTACAGTAGTTTATAAAAACTTTATAATTTATTTTTCACAAATTATTGTTTTAAACTAATTAACTGTCAGGCGTGGTTACTTTGTAATTAATACGACTAATAGGGTGATTTGACATTTATTCTTATTTATCGCAATAAGGTACACATTATATGAAAACCTTTTGAAATGAATCTCAACATATAAATAATTATAATCAGACCTTAAAAATTATAAAAATGAGAATTTTTATGATTGGATTAATCGTTAGTCAGTCTAACAAGAGACTCTTGGAATTCATCACGAGGGGAGATTGAGGGGAGGTTGGGGATTTTCAAACTCTGGAATAGGGCTAGAAGAAGAAGAAGAAGAAGAAGAAGAAGAAGAAGAAGAACTTACTCGTTAAAAAATTTGGGTTGTAGGTTGAGGGTGATGAAAGTCTCTGAGTTGAAAAGCTCTGAGTAAAACCTGGAAAAAAAAGAAGTTAAATGAGGAAGGGAGCCGATTTTCAAGAAAATAAAGGGGGGAGAGAGAAACAATAATTAACTATAGAAAAGAGAAGTCTGAAAAGGCGTAAATGAGTCGGGGGTCTTATTTATAGCATCCCCACACACTCTACTTTCTCCCGGTTCCCTCTCCCACGTGCGTCCCTATAAATTCCAAGACTAGATTATTGTTCAAGAAAAGCTAAGTACTCACTCAACGCGAATAAGCTCGAAGACTCGGTGCTCACGAAGCTTCAGCTACATTTGAAGAATAGCTCGAAGACTCGGTGTTCATGAAGCTCCAGCTACCTTCGAAGAATAAGCTCGCTCCGACTATCTTCAAAGAATAAGCTCAAAGACTCAATGTTCACAAGACTCCCAACTACCTTTGAAGTTTGAAAAGTTAAGCTTAAACCATTCGAAGACATGAATCCCCGAAGGTGAAAGTTCAATAAATCATTCGAAGGCATGGATCTTCGAAGCTGGGAGAAGATTTAGTTTTTCTGGGGGGTTTTTGATGATATATTAGATCAAGACTTTGATGGGCCATCAAGATCAATCCATAGGGATCAATTCATGGCCCAAAAAAAGCCAACAAGGCACTTTTATCAGATGATTCAACATTGTGCCTCATTACTAGAAAAGGAAATAGCCTAAGTTATAGACTAATGATATTAGGGTTTAGATAGTATAAATACAAAAGTATGTCATTTATTTCATTCATTCTCTATTCACTGTTCATTTACTTGGAGAGTAAGACTAACTTTGAAATCGGAGAGTTTCCCCCCTAAAACACTCCGGAGCTTGTTTTCCTTGTAGATCTAGGCCCAGGGATCGAATATGTGCTTGGATCGAGTCCAAGATGCATCACTCCTGTTCTTGTTTATCAATGCTATGCATCCTTTTTCAACAATGAAAAATTGAGATTTTACTGTCAAAAGTGAAATGACTATATTATGCCACTATTATAAACTAAGGCTAATGTAACACTTTCCTTGTAACACTTCTTTAAAATGTTACAATAGCTTATAAAGTGTTACTTAAACCTTTGAAAAGTGTTACGTTAGATATAATGCAACATCACCTAAGGTAATACTTGTAAAAGTGTTACTTTAGGTGCTAATAATACTAAGTTGAAACTATTGCAACACTTTTACAAGTATTACCTTAGGTGAAGTTGCATTATATCTAACATAACACTTTTAAAATTTTAGGTAACACTTTTCAATATTTATGTAACACTTTTCAAAGGTTTAAGTAACATTTTTTGAACTATTATAACATTTTTAATAAGTGTGGCAAGGAAATTGTTACATTACCCTTAATTTGTAATAGTGTTCTATCCACCATTGTCTTATTTTAGTTTTAGGAAGTTAAAAACACCTACTTTGTCACGAGAAAAAGAGAATGAAAATCCTTGATTAAACTACATATGCCCGGATCAAGCACAAAGTTAGCTCGCTATCTAAAATTTTAATGATTTTAAGCATTATAGAGTAGTAAATCAATAACATGTACTCATTCATGACAAAGTAATAATGAGAAGAAAAAAAAGAGAGAGAAAAAATCCACGTACAATGATCATGATTATTTTTACAGGCTTATTCGTGTATATCAGTTCATACGCATGCATGAAGAGTGTAGAGGAAGTGCATAATATTTTTTGGCTTTGTTAAGTTTCAAGTCCAAATAGGACTTAAAATCTGTCATACAAGATTTAGAGTATATAAGTTGTTGAGTTTACATTTCTGTAATTTATGAGTTTATTCTTGTGCATGTGAAGATGGTCTTCAAGAGGACAGATGATGCAGAACACACTTTTAGCAGCTCTGGAAAATATGCAATTTTCGGACCTTACCTTCTCAGCTACTGCCTCATTTACGATTACGAACCTAAATTCGCTAAAATTTTTGGGAATGTCGTCTTTATGAATATGTTTGTTGTACTTGATACGAACTGTCACTGGTCACCCTTGTTGGGGTTAACCATGTGGCCTATCCGTGCTAGCATGCAACGACTACGGCCTATTTCCCACGTACGCACGGTTGTTCCTAGCACATCATGCCTCTTGAGAAGTGGAAATACAGACAAGTTTGGAATGGGAGCGAGTATGCGGCGGTAACACTCACAAGCGGAAATTCAAAAGGACCGATGAACACGCATTCAGCTGAAATGCCTTCTCAGTTATCGCCTCATTTACGATTATGAACCCCATCACCGTTGAAATGTTCTTTATCCAAACGGAGACGCAAGTGAAGCTAATTTACTATATATTGGTCTGTGTATTTGGTATTAGTTTAATATCCTTTTGGTGGTTTAGCAATACTATAATAACAGTACTTACATAGTTGGTCGTTTCTAGAATTTCTCGACTGCAACTTTGACAATGAAGAAACAAACAACTCATATATTCTAACATACAATTTCAACAATTTACAATAAATATTATAATTTGTAATAATAATTACAACAGTATATGAGTTTACATTTCAGTCATGCAATATATAATTTGACATCGAACTCTATCGTGCTCACCGCATACATTCGAAATCCAGGAATATACTCTCTATTTGGCAAGAGGGGACTTGGTAACAAAAGTTTCCTCCTAAGATCAGAAAAAACTGATCCCATGTCTTCTCCACAAAATTAGGGAGTGCGCAATCTGTGCTAATTGAGTGCAATCTTACTGATAAAATATAAATGATTTTATTAATGTTGCATTGATATCACATCAATGACACGTCTCATTCATAATGAGCATTACAATACTATAGTGTTAGAGTCTAAACTATAATAGAAAAATAATATTAAATTACCATATATTATCTAACCTACAAGGAAACTAACACCTATAACTATTCCATATTACCTTCTATTATATATAACTATTTCTTAAACTATTTCATGTTTCCTTAAAGGATATTCACAGAATATAAGACATAATATTGTCGAAGATATCACAAAATATCTCTACACTCCTCCTCAAGTTGGAGGATGAAGATCAAGAATGCCAAACTTGTCAAGTAGACTCTGAAACCATTAGTCATAGTAGCGGTAGAGTAGCATTTGTAGAAATTCTTATGGGCGGCGGCGGTGGATGAGCGGCAACGGCGGCGGTGCGTGAGGACAGCAACTGAACGCCGTAGTGACGCGTATAGATTAAAAAACCGAGAGGCGGTGGCGCTAAGCTTCTCCGGTGACAGCGGTGTGGATCACGGCGGCGGCAAAGAAGGTAAGGGCGGCAACGGCAGTGCAGATACAGTTAAAGATAAGGGGCCCAGACCGAACCCGCTCTGATACCATGATAAAATATAAATGACTTTATTAATGGTGCATTGATATCACATCAATGACACGTCATTCATAATGAGCATTACAATATATAGTGTTACAATCTAAACTATAATAGAAATAAAATATTAAATTACCATATATTATCTAACCTACAAGGAAACTAATTATGTAAGTAAACTAACACCTATAACTATTCCATATTACCTTCTATTATATATAACTATTCCTTCAACTAGTTCATATTTCTTTAAAATATATTCACAGAAAATAAGATATAATATTGTTAAAAATATCACAAAATATCTCTACACTAACACCAAGAAACACACAAGCATATATTAATTGTGCATACTGCTAAAATTAATTTTAATTGATTAACAAACATGTCTAATTCACTTGATCTAGCCCACCTCAACCAATATTAGTGTGATATTGTTTGTTCTGGGTCAAACCCACGCGGTTTTGATATTAGGTCAACTCCAAAAGATTTCATACTAATATGGTGGGACTATCACTTATATAGTGATCAATAGCTCCATCAACTTCCAAATTGAGACTTGAGTTAAACACACCTAACATTAAATATAATAAAATTTCACGAAACTTTAGCTCGACGCTCATAGCTAATAAATATATTTAATTAATGATGCTATTATGATTTGTTTTACAAAGTTTTAGATCTTACATAACAATTAAAGCTAAACTAATGCTACTTTAAAATGTTACAATAACTTATAAAATGTTGATTAAACCTTTGAAAAATGTTGCCTTAATCTAAAAAAATGTTGCGTTAAATCTAATCACTGCAACAAGGAAGGCCTATTAGGATATTTATATGTAGACGCTTTTATAATTAAGGAGCGTCCCAACAAATATATATTCGGAACCCTATAAAATTAAACGTTCTAATGTTGTGTGACAAATATTAAAAGTATCCCAAAATATACTATAATTAGGACATTATGATGCGACGCAGTATCAAAACTATTCGAACATTTATAAGTGTTTTAATAAATGTATATTAAGATGTTTATAGATTTAAGATTCCTGAAAATTAAAGTTTAATTAAAGAAGACAGCTGTATTGCCCCAATCCGTTCAACATCAATTGACATGTTAACTAAACCAAATATTTTAATCATAAAACTGAGCAACGAATATATCTTAAACCAATATATCAATACTAATATATTTTTCCTAAACTAATACTACCTCCATCCCAATAAAAATATTGTATTTACTTTTGGGTCAATTTTTTGTGCAAACTGATGTGGAATAGAATAATTATGGGAAAGTAGGGATATTTTGAAAAAGTTGTGAGTCCGGTTTGAAATCTGTTAAAGTTAAAGAGGACATTTTGGAATTTAACAACATTTCTTTGCTATTTGGAGTAGTTTTCAAAGTATGTCATTTTTGTTGGGACGGACGAAAAAATGAAATTATGTCATTTTTGTTGGGATAGAGAGAGTATGTATTTATTACAAATTCAAAAACTCAAGACTTGAAAGTGATAAGAGGTGCAACTTAATTGGATGTCAAGACTTGAAAGTGAAGACGAAGAGCAATCAAAATCAAAGACAAGAAGGATGACATAAACATCATAATTTATTCGAGGGGTTATATTTATCTATTTATTGCCCAAAAGAATTTAGGGGAGCACACATGTTTTTTTTTGGAAGATTACATACAAGCAACCAAATTATATATTAATACTAATATCATTTTCCTAAACTACTCTAAGACACCACCATTGAATCTATTGAAGTTCATTGGAGCCTGAAACTCCATCCATTTGAATAGCTAGAGATACCCTACTCATAAACACTCAAACGCCGCAACACCAACAAACCACCGCCATCGAATCTAGAACCACCACGATCTCAACGTTATCGACCACCTGCATGTAATTGGGAAACAATATCGGGGACAATCGACACAGTCCTATAACGATAGGTTATCCCTATCAAAAAAATTCTCTAATATTCACAAGGGTGCAGTTTGAATTATGAACCTCTATTATAGAATGTGTGGAATACCACTAAACCAATGCACAATTCACTAAAAGAGCAAACTAATTATTCAATTATTTATTTTCATTTCTATTGATTTGTTAGATAATCGTGGGATTAGGTTTATACTTATTAATGAACTTTGTTATTTCATTATTTTATATTAATTATTTGTATAATCAATGACAAATTTTATCTCTCCAAACTTGAATGTTTCATTTATATTTTACTTCACATTCTTACTATATATTAAGAGTCTGTCTCTTGAAAGACGAGTTTTCCATAAGTCATGGAAAGACCAAGGATTAAAGTGTAAATTTGAAGAAATGAAGATAATTTTTTTGGGTTGCATTAACCGGGTTATAAACTTTATACACGTTCCATAGTAAAATTTTAATATTGCAATTAAGACCTTTTACCTTTTATTATTCTAATTAAACATCGTCTTTCCATAAGGTTATGGAAAGACCTTTTTTCAAGACTTTTCCATATATTAATTATTTAAAGATTACAAAATATTATTTTAATTTCATTTATTATTTAATTAATTCTATCTAATTAATTATTTTTACTTTATAATTATTATAGTCACTTTAGATGAAATATTAAAACTATATTTTAGTTTTTATTTTAAATATAAAACTAAATATTACATTTTAATTAAATAAAATAATTTTAAAAAAAACCACGCAACGCGCGGTGGGACTTCAACTAGTTCAAAATTATATATAGGACGGTAGATAAGTCTACTCCTTTGTTTGCTTGTAATGCAAGTACTGAACTCCTTGGGCCGGCCCAATGGTTGTTACCCTAAAGTTATTAAAATGTGGATAAAATAGAGTAACCTGGGTCGACCAAGCTAGGCATTTGGGACCCAGCATGAATACGCATTATCAGGCTCGATAAATCTGACAAGTTTAACGACCAATGTTAATTGAATTCGAGCTCGAACTCGAATACTATATGAGTTGGTTCAAACACCAACGAATTCGGTCAAATTTGAATTTGAGTCGAGTGTTTGTAAATAGTTTGGTTCGTTTACATCCTGAGTGTGACGAAGCTCGAGTTTGTGAACAGTCCTGGTGTAAACGAAGCAAACTGTTTGCAAACAATTCAGTCAGATCTCGACTTGAATTCCAATTTGATCGAGATAGTACAGTATTCGAACTCGTATAGTATTCGAACTCAAGCTCGAACCCAACTAATATTGTTCGTTAATCTCGCCGAATTTACAAAGCCAACATATTATTTATTATTATTATTATTATTATATAATATATTTATTCATGGATCGAATTCGAGCTCGAGGTGAAATGATTTCACTCGACCTTGAGGTGAATCATGATTTTACAAGTTCAATCGAATCGAACCGAGTTCGAAATATTTTAAACGAGTTGAACTCGAACAAACTCGTTTACAACCGTAATTAGGAATCTGATGGAGTTTGAAAAATGTAACCATAAAAAAGAAAAAATATATTCACACTTGAGTGGAGTCCAATTACACTAAATAATATCTTCATCAAAGGACGGGAGTTGATCGGGTATTAATTGAGTACCCATAATTACCCCATTTTAAATGAGTATATTTTAAGATTGGGATCTCAATTTCATTTCTCCTTGTAACTCAATACTATAAAACTCACTTGATCATAATTTCAAACTAGAAAATAAGGAAAATTTCTCATCTTATTATCTTGTATTTAATGGGTCTCAATAGTTATTGAGATTAATTGCGTACTCCTAAAATCTGCAGATATGCGTCACAAAACAATTAACATGTAAAACATTTGTTACGCTGTTTTTCCCAGGTGACATGAGGTGGTCTACACAGTCAATTTATATCAAGTGGACACAAAATATGTCTCCCCTAATGACTAATGAATACATGTACAAGCATCACAGAGAGCGAGTATCCATGCTAAGACACTAATTTCTACTTATATGTTGTGCTCATACCTGAAGATTAGCATTAGCTCTCAATCACCTACTCAAGTTATGGTGGTTTGTAAGAGTGATGATAGATCAGGTCACTTAGGACCTAATAAACCTTTGACTTCTCTCTCTAAGAATTTTGCTCCTACTTCTCTCATCCCTGACTTAACTGATAACGTTCATATTCTACCTTCCTCTCCGTCTACTGCCTCCATCTTCACCTTACTTCACCTGGTTCCGACTTAATCAGCCGCCATGGCGGCCTACTCTACCAAAACTTTTGCCCAAGCGCTGCATTCCAAACATACACCGATTTCAAACTCCTTACCATCGACTCCCGATTTTGCTCCAACAACAAATTTCAAAGGCGAACCTGCCGTCCTATACTCGCCGGAGCAGATACAACAACTGGTAAATCACTACGCAAATGCACTAAATGGGAATTTCCCAATCGGAAGACCGACAATGGGAAAAGTGGAAGCAGATTTCAAGACGATTGGGTTAGCTGGAAAATACCAAATCGGAGCGATCGACCATAGAAACATCCTCATCAGATTCGAAGGGAAGGACAATTTTCAGAGATGCTGGATGAAATTGGTTTGGTCTTTCTACGGTAAGCATATGCAAGTTCTCAAGTGGACGCAGGAGTTCAAAGCTAATACGGAATCTTCGGTGATTCCAGCCTGGGTGACGATTAGGAATGTTCCACTATACTACTACAACATCCCCTGCATCGAGGCTATTGGGAACCAAATTTGTGCTTACATCAAGATGGACATGGCCACAGAGCGACTCACAAGACCATCGGCCCTCAAGATCTGCGTCGGGGTAGACCTGTAGAACCAACTCCCAAATTATATCAGGTTAGGGTCTACTGTTGACAATGAGAAATATGAAATTGAATATGATAGTCTACCTGTATACTGTCCGCATTGTAAAAAAAATGGGGCATGAGATGTCTAAATGTAGAATTCTACACCCTGAGTTAGCTACTAAATTTGTCCAAAAACTGAAAGCCAAACTGAAGGATACCTTAAATCCTAGATGGCAGCCCGTTAACCAAAATGTAGAGGGTCATGTTTTTGGTTTGAATATATCTCCGAAGCAAAGAGATGTTGTAGTCCAGCCACAATTCCTGGAGAAACTAATCCCACAGCCTAATGCCTCAGATCACATGGAAAATATATTGGAAATTGTGGCTGAAAAGAACCATTTGGTAACACTTGGACAAAGAGCTGGAAATAACTTTTTGGAC
>JAULKM010018720.1:0-14341 GCA_032355605.1 Rubia tinctorum
ATCATTGGGAATACATCATATGTATAATTTCTAATTCCTCCTTTCTTTATTTCAAGGTATGGGGTGCCTATAAATTCTCTTCATCTCTATGAGATGATTTAACGCAAAAAAAAGAAGATAAATTGTTGCTTATATAATTATTTAAATATGCGTTCAAACTTTGATAGGGAATAGTGCCAAAAAAGCAAGTGGGCAATTTAATTTGGAGCGGAGGGAGTATTCGTTATGTTTATAATACCGTACGCGTCTTTTTTTTTCAAAAATACAAATCATAATTTTTAAAAATTTCAATGTGTTTTTTCTATTTAAATTTTTAAAGAGATTATCTCCTGTGAGGCAGACTAAAATTTAGGCAAGGACATTTATGCAATTCTCGTTATATTCTAGATTCTGGGACTTATCTCTAATAATTTTATCGAAACCTATCGCTAATATTTTCCAGGGTTTTTTTGTCCAATTTTTCCCATCATTTTCCCGCCATCTGCAATCTGCAAAAAAAAATTAAAATGCAAAAAAAATATGATCATGAGTTGAAAATTATAAACATTAGCAAAAAATAGCATAACATCAACGAAAAATCATAATACACCACCTAAAAAATTGGAGTAAAAAATAATAATATATATATATAACAGCAAAAAACATTTTAAAAATCAAATAAAAATCAACAAAAATGAAAAAACGCCGACTGTAACTAACAAAACATCAACTAAAAATAATAAAAGTCATAAAAACATCAACAAAGTTCAATAATAATTTTTTTTAAAAACTATAAAAATCGACTAATATCAACCAAAGCTAAAAACATCAATTCCTATCACCTAAACTTCACCCAGAAAATGGAAAATATCGACATAAGGAGAAAAAAACTACAAAAAATCAACCTATGTCAAGCAAAACTATAAACATCAACTAGTATCACCTAAAACTCACCAAAAAATGAAAAACATCAACATGAGAAAAAAAAACAAAAAGCAAAAAATATGAACCCGTATAACCCAAAATAAACTACAAAACATCGATTCACATCAATTAAAACTCACCCGAAAAATGAAAAATATCAATATGAGAAAAAAATTAAAAAAAACATCAACAAAAAAACTACTGTACCTCAAGATTATAAACTATTCCTTCAAAAAATCATAAGAACTCAACAATTTTTTTTAAAAAAACTACAACTATCAACCTTTATCACCAAAAATCTACAAACATCAACTCCTAACACCTGAACCTTATTGGAAAAATGAAAAATATCAGCATCAGAAAAATAACACTACAAACATCAACTCCTATTAACGATATCTCAGTCGGAAAATGAAAAGTATCAACATGAGAAAATTTTAGAAAAAATTAAAAATACAAATATCAATCTATATCATCTAAAAAAATGAAAAAATCAAATCATATCAATTAAACCTCACCCGAATAATAAAAAATATCAACATTAGAAAAAAAATCTACAAACATCAACAAAAAACTACAGGACCTCAAGAATAAAAATTCTTTTAAAAAACTGGAGAGATTTGAACCTGGATCACTAACCTCAAAGTCTAGAGAAATAACCACTACACCAAAAACTCTTATTGAACATACACTCAGCCAAATAATATTAAATCTCAGCTTATACATCAAGAACATAAATTCTCCAAAAAAAAATTGGAGTGAGTCTCAAACCTCTGACCTCTAACCTCAACAGCTAGAGTTCTAACCATTAGATCAAAGAACATTTATGATTACATACTCCGTCATTAAATATTAAACCTCAGCATATCACTTGGAAAAAACAAAATTAAACCTTACCTCTTAGACGCTGAAGCTCAGCCGTCATCCATCCACCGTCGTCGTGGTTGTCCGTCCGCCAATCTCACGATTGGCTGCACGAGCGTGTCTTCTTCTCCAAAAAGCGCGTAGATCTTTCGTGCCTAACACAGCCACCGCTCGTCGTTGCCTTGCTCGCCTCGCTGTCGCCTTACCGTTGACTTATTCACCTCGTCGTCACCTGGCTTGCCTCACCGTCGACTTACAGCAACTCTTCGACGAAGCGCTAAAGTAGAGGCAGATTAGTTCTGGAAGCGCCGAATCGCCGGAGAATCATCGTCACAGATGCGAAGCTTGAGGCTTCCTGTGGCGTCAAGGCATAGAATCGCCAGAGTATCACTGTAAATCGGAGGAGAAGAAATGCCAACGAAAACCGGTGGTTTCGCAATGGAAAACAGAGGCAGAGGCGACGAAAATCCGGTGAAAACCGAGGGAAAACTGGCAAACATAGCAGATCGGCGAAATCCGGCAACAAACCGGCGAGATTTCGGCGCCAGGTGGTGGTTGCCGGTGTCAAGTGACATTTTCCCATGGGATGCAGAAAAAATGAAAATGGAAATCCACATATTTTTGTGGTATTTATAGCATTTTGATAATTGCATAGTAGGTCCCTAAATTTACCAATATATTTTTTAAAAACCTCATCCTAAATGAAACTTCCCATTAATTGCGCAATAAACCTTGACCTAAAGTTCAGTCTACCTAAAACAAGACTTTGTGAATTTTGAAAAATAAAACTAAATTTTAAATAACGAATTAAATAATAAAATTTAAATTTTATTATTAAATTTTACATTCAACTTATTTTGGATAGGAAATTTTATTTAAATTAAATATTAATGATAAAATTAATGTGTAGGATAAAGAAAATCAAGGTTCATGAAGTGGTTTCTTAGAGCGTCCATGAAGTGGTTTCTTAGAGCATCCACGATGGCAGTGGACAGGAGCACTTCTTAAGTGTCACGTCATCAATTTTGATAAAAATTAGGTAAAAATCAACTATCAACAATTGAATGATATTTGAGAATCACTTCTTTAGCATCACATCACCATCTCTAATAAAAAATATATAAACTATTATTTATATTTTATTAAAAATGAATATCATGCAAATTAAAAATCATATTGTAGTGACTATAAAAATATGAAATAAACTTTTTTATTCTTTCATCAATAATAATATTTTACATAAAATTTATATGATTTAAAATTATCAAATATTAATTAATATCAAAATTTATTCTCAAAAAACTACATTTTCATCTTTATTTCCAACGTTTGGAAATATTATGTAACTATATCCGCTCTAAATTGATGATGATGTCCTAATCCCAAATCTCCGAGTGTCGATGGATTGAAGTTTGAAGTTCTTAAATTAACTCTTTCGTGACTTGCATAGTTGGATTTTGATCTTTTACATTCCAATATAATAGATTATGTGATATAAAATAATATTAAATACATAAATGAAATTAGAAAGTATTCTAATTTTTAAAAACAAATAATCTCATTTATGAAAAACATATACATAATTAAAATTAAACTTTGATTATAATCCAATCAAATTAAAAATACAAAACAGGCCATGCCAATAGTCCATCATTGTTTTGTTGGTCTTTCACAATTGAAGAGGTACCAACTCCTTAATTAAGGAGCAAATCCTTATTTAGGAGTGGTTCTTAAAACTCCACAATGGTTCTCTTTAAATAAGGAATGCTTCTTATTAAGAAATGTGGGGGTTAATGAGCTATCATTGTGGATGCTCTTAGTGGTTTCTACCATGTGATGTAAAATTTGAGTGGTTTCTTTGTGATTGCTTTTGATGAGGTGGAAAAAAGAGATTGAATATTCAATGGAAAGAAACCACGAGAGTTAGACCAAAACGAATAAAAGTCACTTTCATACCAGTTAATAGTACATTACAAACTACAAATTTATATAAATGTTCATGAACTTTAGTAACATCTGGTTCGATCAGAAATGATCTTGGTAGAACCGGTCAACTTTTTATTTTTGCACTAAAATCCCTCCAAGAAAGTGGGAGAAATCAATCAAGAAAAGTTTTGGCTGACTACAACAACATTTTACCTTTTCGGTTAGTGCAACCAGACAATCATTGATTGGAACAAGAAAAAAAGCCAAAATTTTAAATAGGAAGATTGTTGCTTTTTGGATTACAATCTTGATCAATAAAACCCTTTGAATTTTAAATGAACGAGAAACAATCCACTCATTTATTTCCTTGGTCCCAATTCTAATGTGAAGTGGTAAAAACTACCCTGAGGTAGCAATTGCGATTGTTGTGTACGATTGTCCATAGATGAGGGAAAAAGTCGGTCAATGGTTCAAATTTATTTAAAAAGTGTGGTCGGAAAAATATTTGCTTGCTTGAGAATGATTGAAACATTTTTTTCATTACAAGTATTTTTCATTTTCGTGTATGATCATAATTTAAAAAATTAATTTCATATGGTAGGGTTAAAAATTGAGACAACATGTATATATGTAAATAACATGATTATTAATACGTAAAATCTCAAAACCGTGACTTAAAAATTAGATAACATTAAAAAAATATTCTTAATTAAAAAATGTTCTAAATTCAAATATTTATTTTTGCTCCACTAAAGGGATGAATTAGTAAAACTAAAATAACAACCCAACAATGATGACCAAAGTGGCAGACAATGCTGATCGAAAAAATATTTCCCAAAAGACACAGACGTCCAACATTGGTCAACAATTAATCGTTTAAGTTGGCCATGAGTCGCACGTACATGTCTGTCCAAAATAGTGCCATGGTCAACATCTTTGTGTGACGTCGCTCATCAATCGTTTAGACTGAACAGGATGAGCGACAAACACACAAGTTCGCATGTAAAATCTTAAAGCAAGCTTAAACGCAGGTTACCGACTTTGCTTACCCATCGGTTACACTGATAAGCTAACCAAGACGGGTGTGACGTCTCATTCTTGAAAAAAAACATAACTATGGATGAGCAACGTCACACAATGATCGCATAAAATAAAGGTGCACCAATATGTCACCGACGTTGCATTTAACCCTAACAGCTACGTCCAAAATTGCAAATACCCAAAAAAATTCATGCTCGTTAAACACAAATTCACACAAAATCGTCCAAAAATATATATACAATGAGAGTTCACACTATAACTAATCCATAGGAACTACAAAACCAAAAACATACCAACCAACTTATTTACACGCCATATAGATATAACAATTTGAAGGGGGGGGGGAAATAAAATGAAGGATTTGAAATAATTGAAGAAAAAAATAGCTTAGAGAAGAGAGGGGGTTGTTGGAATTCGAGGAAAAGTGAAGTGTTTGAATTAATTTCTGAATTGGGCTCCATATATATAGTCATTTTGAACACTTGTGAATTCTGCCTCAACATGTGCGAAGTCGTATGCCATTCGCCTTAGCTGACATATGATCAAACTACGACCAACGTCTGCTTACCTGAATGTGGGCATAACAATTTCAGCCCGCTAGCATAACAAATAGTTTGTGTTTGACCAAAACGAATATAATTGAATTTTGTAACAGTTACTAGTATATTAGAAACTACTAATTGAAATTTATAAAAGTTTATGAAATTTATTAACGTCTGATTCGATCGGAATCAATTTTGGCACAACTGATGAACTAGTTAGTTTTTGCACTTAGATCCCTCCAAGAAAGTGAGAGAAGTTGAAATACAAAATTGGAGATACCCTTATCTAATTCACATGACACGACCATGTTGTACCAATTTGGGCATCAACAAGTCAATGAAAGGGCCCGAAATCTTCATAGATAGTACTTGACAATATTTTTAGAAAATTACACTATGGCCCAAAGTTCCTTGAATGTTCCCTACACTTCATAATTCTCCACCCGAACATAAGGATACATGTTTGATATGGAGAATATGCAAACTGCCGAAGAGGGCCGCAAATTGGGGTAGTCGTCCCTCATATTTTAATTAGTATTTCAGTAATACCCTTACGATGAGCGTTATGAGAACGATAATTTCCACCTAGAATCACACGATATTGCATATTCTTTGTTTTTTTATGAAACAAAAATAATAATAAAATTAAGTCCATCAAATTTTTAAAAAGTGCTAATATGTGGTCTAAAGAAAATTCAAAACAATTATTGTAGGTATACAAGGGTTAATCGGAAGAACTTGTGGAAGTCTTTGTGGGATCAAGCCAGATTCTTAATTACTATTGATTATTATAAGTACAACTAGGGATGACAAAGTTCCTTTCCGGGACGATCGGAATCGATTTTGGACAACCGGTGAACTTTTTAATTTTTGCACTTGGGTCCCTTCAATAAAGTGGGAGAAGTCGAAATGCAAAATTTGAGATACCCTTTCCTAATTCACATTGTCACGGCCATATTGTTCCGATTTAGGCATCAACGGGTCAATGGAAGGGCCTGAATTCTTCACAGACAGTATTTAACGACACTTTTCAAAAATTACACTATGGCCTATGTATGTGACGTCGCAAGCACCTCGACTGAAACAAAACAAGAACCGAACCACAACTGACATCGGTTAACCTAAAAATTCTAGGGGAACATAAAATTTGAGCTAAAATTCCCCCGCAACCCTATTTCATCTCACTATTATTTAGCACCAACATCTATTTCACATCTCTAACGCACTACCTCCAAACCCAACTCCACAAGATCCTTTCCATTCATACGATTACAACAACTAAAGTGTTCAATCAAATTGCTCCTCTCATACATCACCAAGTATCGGAGAATGGAGCATCTCCTGGTTCAAATTAAATGAGGTAGTTTTCCATCCATTCTATGTTCATTTTGCAATTTTACTACTGATTTTGTATATGTTCTTTTTTTCATGGGAAAAAGATTGAATATTTTCAAGTATGATGATAGTGTTACATGTTATATAGCATATAGTGTTTGTGTTGTTAAGATAATACCATGTTTATAAGTAGTAAGAAAAAAAGGTTTAGATTAGGGCTGATTGTGAACAATAATTACATTTTCGCAAGAACACACTTTGAATGTGCGACGTCGGTCTCATTCAATCAGCCTTTGCAATTTTCTACCAAACAAAGACCCACGCTGCAAGGGTCTAGGAAATTCTTGAAATAGCTATGAATGTTCGACATCGGTCCTTACGTCGGCTGGTGCAACATCAATGACGCATGTATGTGATGTCACACTTAAGCAGTTAAGTTACGTTTTTCCAGTTGAGATAAATGTCATCTACGTATGACTATATTATTTGTATTTCATTTAGTAACTACCCATTTCTAACATAAATTTGTTTCCTATGGATTGGTTGTAATAGGAAAAAAACAGTTATTGATGGACTTTCAGCATGTAGATGGACGGACTTTTCATTTCACTAGTCAGCTTGACAGTGTTAATGTCGTACAACTTAGACAATGGAGGTTCAATAAAATTAATATATCAAATCTATATCAAACTTATGTACTTTAATAGTTTGTAGTATATATTTGTAATATATGTGATAGTTGTGTGAGTTTTATATGTCATGTGATTCATTTCCGCATTAATTGAACAATTGATTGTTGTATGACGTTTAACCATTTCGAGAGTTATTGAATACTAAATAACATGTAACGACTAGCGATGAACAATTGTTTGTGTCATCAAAAATGAAATATTAAGTGGGTCTCCTAATAGGCGGTTTGTCCATAAGCTTATGGACAAGTCAAAGACCAATTTGTAATTAATGCAAATTAATCAAACCTTTCCTTCACAAATTGATGCGCGAATCACTCTTCTTCCCTAAACTCTCATCTTCTGCAAATTTCTCCATTCTCCATTCTTCTTCCTTCCTAAACTTCATCTCTTTCCCAAACTTCATTCTCTCTAGCGGAGCTATATCACCATCTGTGTCACTTCGTTGAGTCAGGGTGCAAAGGAGCTGAGCCAACACCGGCGAGCTCCAAATCTCTGACGCCGATTCCGAGAGCACTTATAGGATCCAAAATTCTGCCCACATTAACAAGAGAAGGAATGTCGAGTTCCAGATCTGATCAAAACCATTTGATCACAATTTGATTAAAAGTGGATTTGAACTATATTGTAATTCTTTACATCCGATTGAGGTTGTGTTATTCAATTGTGTTTGATGTAAATGATATTGTTTCTTAAAGTTCTAGATATTTAAATTCTGCTGCTATGAACATGTAAAAAACATGTGACAAATATTCAAAAAATGAACTAAATGTTACTGAAAATTTTCGTATATACTATGCACTTGTTACCTTACAATACATATCGTTGTATTAAAACATGATCTTGTTTTAAAAGTTCTGAATATGAATTATGAAACTTTTCCAGGAGGTCATGTATAAGTTAAGTTAAAAGTTGACAATTTAAAACTGTCATACTAATTGTGCATTGATTACTTTTCAACATATACTGTTTAAACAAAAACACGCACCTGATTTAAAATTTTCAACTTCTTTTGTGAATAGAAAAACTTTGTCAGGGGGTTGTGCATCAGTTACTTTATGAATCGTTTCTATTTTGTTAAAATATGCATATGTTAGCCTACAACTAATATTTCTTATAGCATACTACAGAAAAGAGGTTACATGATTTTGTTTTTTATAAAAAAATTCACATGAACTTCATTTGATTCCTTACAATGTGTACTAATTACATTAAAACTTCTATATGTTTTTAAACACGGGCTATGGATTCCTTACAATGGGTACTAATTACATTACAACTTTTATATGTTTTCAAACTTCTATATGATTTTTAATGTAATACAAAACAAAATCCATATCCTAGTGCAAATACTAATTACAAAATAAAATATGTACTTTTTACTACGCCAGTATTTATCATGATTTTTTTGGACTAAAAACTGCGGTAAAAGTCCTGTAGAATTGTGCTAAAAAGTCATGTTTTTTGTAGTGGAATGGATTAGTCAAATTGTGTGAATTCTTAGGCAGTTGTTGGCTTGTATTAAGAAATATCAATATTACTTTTAATTATAATTAGATTATATTTCCTTTTCATTTTCTGTATAGGTCTTTTGTACCTCTACCCCAGATCATGAATACAAACACACATTATTCTCATTATTTTCTACATACTATCAGAGCCTAAAACCCTAAGAAAATTTTCCGTTGCTCTCGAGTTGTCGCCCCTGCCGCCTCTAGTCGGGCTTCCTCACACTCGTCGTCTCCTGCAAGCCATCTTCGCTCATTTCCATCATCGACGACCGCTGATCGCCGTCACCAGCACAATTGTCGTGATCATACGTCGTTTGTTGTTCGTACTTCCTGCGCTTGTCTGCTCCTGCGCCGAACCAACTTTGACGCGTCACTGCCGTGAATCTTATGCATAACCAGATTCTACACCTCACGCACTACCTGCCGCCGGCGACCATGCGCCTCACATGTCGCCAGATGCTGCAGCGACCACTACATCGTCGACCTATTATTCAGCGTCTCCTCTGCCTGACTCTTCTCTACCGCCTGCCTCACTATCGTCAAACTTCTACATATCTGGAAGACTATGTTTTCTCCGTTAATGATATCAATACCCCCCCACTGATATAATCACACCGCGTTGTCAATATCCTCAGGTGTTCTCTATCCTTTAACTGATTTTGTAAATTACGATAAATTTTCTAGTACGCATTCTAGATTTTTTGGTGGAGTAACTTCTAGTGACCTTGAGGTATCTAAGTATGCTCATTGGCGTGATGCTATAGCTAATGAGATTAATTCTCTTGAGTGCAATAAGACATAAACCCTGACTTTTCTACCTTTGGATAAGACTGCAATTAGATGAAAATGAGTTTACCGTACCAAGTTCAAATTCGATGGTACCATTGAATGTCACAAAGCTCGTCTAGTGGTTCTTGGAAATTATTAGATACAAGGAATTGACTATACTGAGATATTTTCCCCTGTTGCAAAGATGAGTTCGGTTTGCCTGTTTTCATAAATTCCAACCATTCGTGGTTGGGAACTTCATAAAATGGATATGTATAATGCTTTTATACATGGTGACATGCATGAAGATGTGTTTATGCACCCTCCACCCGGCTATCCTGCGCTCCCTGGACAGGTATGTCACCTTCATAAATCTCTTTATGGACTTCGGCAAGCCCCTCGAATTTGATTTTGTTCATAGTGAAGCAGATTACTCTCTCTTTGCTTTTTCTCATGGCTCGGTTTCTTTGTATGAACTTGTCTATGTGGATGATTTGGTTATTGCTGGTAGTTCTTCGTTGCTCATCTCTAAATTCAAGAAATACTTGAGCTCTTGTTTTCACATGAAAAATCTTGGTCTACTTGAGTATTTCTTGGGTATAGAGATTGCTAGAAGATAGGATAAGATGTTTCTTTCACAATGGAAATATGCCCTGGACATTTTATCTGACATAGGATTATCAGCTTCTAAACCAACTGATTTTCTTATTGTGATTCTGATTGAGCTGCATGCTATATTACACGACGCTCTCTTTCTGGGTACCTTTTGATAATCAGTGATTCTCCGGTTTCATGGAAAACCAAGAAGCAACCTACGATTTCTCGCTCTTCTACTGAAGCGGAGTATCGTACTATGGTTGTTACTTGTTGTGAGTTGTTATGGCTTAAGTCTTTGCTTTGGGACTTATGTGTTTTGCATTCTGCTCCTATGCGACTGTTTTGTGACAGTCAATCTGCTCTTCATATTGTGGCAAATCCGGTGTTCCATGAACATACGAAGCATATAGATGTTGATTGTCATTTCATCCTTGATCTTGTACTGTCTGGTACTATTGTTATTCATCAAAGCCATATGTTCACTAAAGCTCTCGAACGGAATTAGTTTCATTCATTACTTAGCAAGTTGGATATTTCTGATCCTCATCCTCGAACTTGAAGCAGAGTATTAAGGAATATAAATATTACTTGTAATTAGATTATAATTCTTTATTCTTTTATGTACAAGTGTTTTGTATCTCTATATAATGTACCCCAAATCATGAATACACAATCACACATTATTCTCATTATTTTCTACACGCCTACTGGACCGATCAGACCAACCTTGATCTCTGATACAGTGTAAGAATCATGAACTTCTATACTCCCGTTGCCCCAGCTCAAATTGCACAATCTTTTTCATGCTCATCAAGAAACTTCTATAACCGTTAATAAGTTTAACTGCGTATAATAACGACAAACAAAAAGTTACTTTTGAGAAACCACTTGTTATGACGAATACAACATTATCACATACGATAATATTATATATATATATATATTCAGATATGTTGTTAAAGTTGGACGGTAAAGAGTGATATAAAGTGAAGTGTCCAATTTTAAATTGGAACGGAGGGAGTACTAGTGAAACTAATTAATGTTAAGTGGAGTAACCGACACCTTAAATAATATCTCAGCATAAAGCAAAATACGGGCAGCTCCATTAGATCAAGATCGCGCCTGTTTCCCAGAAAATGAACAAAATAAAAACGCCTCTGACCAAACTTTAATTTCATGCATGCAAAAACGATCTGTAAGATCTCCAAAAATGACCCAATCAGTGGATTATGTCTGATGAATTTCGTCAAAAGAATTCATGAATAATTTTGCTGCGTTCCAGGCTCTGGTGGACCAATATGAGAAAACTAGGTACAAATTGTTGGAAATGGTAGATTCTTCAAAGATACGGGGAGATCTTTTGGCAATGTGGTTGAAAGATATAAGTCCACTTTTTGAATGGGCAGAAAAGGCCTCCTCGACAATAATGGTTGGAATTTCGCATCACTCATGGCCTCAATCGCGGCAGCAATCACCAATATCGGAGAAGATACAAGCGACAATATCATCAAAAAGTACTAGGGTGGGAGGGGAAAAAAAAATCAAAAACCGAATAGAAAATTGAATAATTTTGAATTTAAACAAGCCGAACCAGATTTAAACTAAAATTCAAAATCCAATCCGAATTCTGAATTTGGTTCGGTTAATTTGCAGTTTTTGGTAATTTGGTTCAGTTCCAATTTTAGGTTTTCAGGGTTCAATCTGATTGACTTGAATCGAACAAGGTAAAACCAATTAAACTGACCCAAAATAAGTAGGGCTAAATTATTATTTCAAGGAAAAGTAGGGTTTGATTATTGGATGTATACCAATTTGTTGTCGAGGAAATGATAGAGATGATATCGTATTTTAATTGAAATTACAAGTTTTATTTATTTTTATAACACCTAGGAAGTGCATAACAGATTTTCTATTATATTCTAGTTGAAATTACAAGTTTTTTGTTTTTATACCACATACTAAGGGTACAACAAATCTAAATGATGTCTTAACCGCCTACAACAAGTAAAGAAATTAGTTGAAAGCTGTTGGAGGAAAACTTACCGTATCAATAAATTGTTTGGTCAAATTTACAATTTCAAAAGTATTGCCTTCTTTACAAATTTCTAAATATTGTAATTTTTCTCCAAAAAATTAACAAATATAATATTTTATCCTAAAAATATTGATTCATGTAAAACATTTTACAGCCGATAAAGAAGAAACACATTGAGAATATTACATAAAAATTAAAAATCTTTCGGAAACAGGTTGTAAAATTGAGAACCAAACATGCAATTTCGTTTTAATGTAGTTACTGCAAGTGTTAATTGATGTCTGGTATTAACTGGGCTGCGTTGCGGGTCATACTTGTCTAGTTTTTCAGCCGAACGATCATTTTAAATTAAGTCGAAAGCATCGATTGGAGTAAAAAAAGTTCGAATGATGGCAGTATACCGAACTTCCTTTAATTTTCAATGTTATTTTAATTTACTTGCTCCCTTCGTTTCAATTCAAATTACACATATTTTTTTTCGCGCTCTTAAAAAAACTTGTCTAACCATTAATATGTTTAACTACATATAATAACGGTAAACAAGAAGTTACTTTTCAAAAACTACTTGTTATGACGAATCCAACAATAACACATACGATATTATTATTGTTTATATATTTACTCAAATATGCGGTCAAAGTTTAATAGAGAATAATGTCAAATAGTAAGTGTACAGTTTGAGTTGGGACGGAGGGAGTATGTTAACTCATTTTAATTTTATTTAATATATTTTATTTTATTTCAGTTTAATTTTATATAAAATTTAATAAAATAATTTTTTGTTGAGAAAAGTGTGTTTTAACTCGATGTTTTGGTCGAAAGTGAAGAAATTACCTTGTTAAATTTGAAAGTGCAAAAATAAATCTGGATTTCGCAGACCAAAATGTCAAAGGTTAACTTGGCAGGAAATTATTGAAATGACCATTTTACCCTTCTATGAAAAAATCAAAAATACAAATTTGCCCTTTCTTTTTTTCTTTCTTCCTCCTTTCTTCCTTTATCGATGATCCCTTTCTTCCTCATTTCTTCCCTCTTTCTTCCCCCTAGAATTGGTCAGTGGGGCTGGCGTTTAGGATCGGCGACGGAATCGGTCACCTTGATTTCTCGAATGGCGCGACGGCGGGGGCTGGAGTGGGATTATGGAGCGGCGGTGGCGTTTAGGGTGGTGGTGTTTAGTGTCAACGGCAGAATTGTCACCTCGATTTCTCGAATGGCGTAATGGCGCGGGCTGGTGTGGGATTCTTAAGCGGTGGAGGATTTTTGAGGGGAAAAGGAGGGGTTAGGATTTCTAGATGGGGTTAGTGGCGAGGTTGGTGTGGAGGTGGTGATGGGTTTAGGGCATTGAGGAGGAGACTGGTTAATGGCAGGTTTAGGGCGTGGATGAGGAAGCGGGTGTTGAGGTGTGGAGGCGGCGGCGGTGGCACGACAGATTTGGGCTGGGTGGTGACAGATATGGGAGGAAGGGATTGGTGCAGAGGTGGTGGCGCAAGGTCTGGGCAGGGTTAGTGGTGGTGCATGTGGTGGTTAGACGACAGAGTTTGTGGCAAGTTTGAAGATGAAGAAGAAAAACCATAAGGGTAATTTTGTTATTAATTTTTTTAATAATAAGGGTATTTTTGTTTTTTCATATATGATCAATGCCTGAATTCGTTCGGTCAATACCGGAATAGTGCAATTTGGGTATAATTGCACTATTTTACAAAAAAAAAATTAGGGTTAGTTTTACACTTTCAAATTTTACAGGATTACATCTGCATTTTTGAAATTTAATAAGATCAATTTTGCATTTTTTATTTTCATTTATTACTGTTATTCAACTTAACTAATTTCAAACTCAATACAGTTAATTAGATGAGAAGTATTTGACCTATTTCTATACGACTTATGCTTCTGTTACCAAGTATGCTCCCGTTACTTTTAAAATACAATATTTAAATTTGAGTCTGTCTCTTGAAAGATTGTCTTTTCAAAAGTCATGGAAAGATCAAGTTTAAAGTGTAAATTAGAAGAAATGAAGATAAAATTTTTGAGTTGTATGAACCGGGTTATAAATTTTATAACTACTACGCGTTGCATAATAAAACTTTAATATTGCAACAAAGACCTTTTACCTTTTATTATTATAATTAA
>JAULKM010018730.1:0-14341 GCA_032355605.1 Rubia tinctorum
TGCAACGTGTAGTAGTTATAAATTTTATAACCCGGTTCATACAACCCAAAAATTTTATCTTAATTTTTTCTAATTTAAACTTTAAACCTTGGTTTTTCCATGACTTATGGAAAAACTGTCTTTCAAGAGACGGACTCTTTAATTAAAAAAATACATTTAACATAAAAAATATAGTGGACTTTCCATAAGTATTACTGCAATTGAGTTATACAAAATAATAATATATTTGTGCGTGTACACATTTATGGCACTCTTATATTCATTTTCTATTAAATAAAATTGAATTTTATACAAATAATTCTACCTATTTATGTTAATTAATTAAACATATATGATTTCCTTTATTTATGAGTAAATATTTATGAATTATGTTATTCATGATTTATATTTATGGTAAAAGTATTGAAATTGAAATTTATACTGATATTCTAACCCTGAAATTATTTATTTTTGTAGGCACTAATAGTCTTGTTTTAAACCTCGACAGATAATCATGTCATTTTATTTTGAATTTAGTTATATGAATAAATTTATTTTACTTCCGCTATACACATTATTATTTTATGTTATTTTGTCCTTTCAGATATTTTTTATGAATCACACTCATTATTCATTAATAAAAACACTGTCATCTTCAGTGTAACTTTCACCAACTTTAACTTCACCCTCTACTTAAATTTCTCCAACTTTTACTTTCTCCTTTCACATCTAACTGAATTATAAGTATATTTGTTTCACCATTTATATGGCATGATATATCTGTTTTACAATCCTCCAGTGAATTTTAACTTAATTTTTTTCAAAAATAGTTAACTCTTCATAAATAGAAAAGCACTTTGAGATATTGAGAAAAACACCTCAATTAAAAAGAAATATTATCTATTCGAAAGTGTATAGAGAATGTAATCCAAGGTTAAAAGAGAAAACCGTGTATTGGAAGTAGGCTGTATGTTAAAACTCTCTATGGGAAGTAGTTATGTCGTGTCACGGACGCTCGTATACTATTTTTGTGCACGCTGATTATAATGAATGTATAGGTAGAGGAAATACATTGGATAGGTTAATTAATACATACACTAATTTACATCTAATGAATTTGTAAGTAAACTATTCCCATTGGTATATTATTTTAATGCATGCACTAACTAACACATAATGAATGTTTAAATGGTTAATACTCATTATTATCGATTGACATGTATTTTATTTTCATTTTCGACCAGCCTGTTAATGCAAATTCTGTTATTTATTGTACTAACTAAACCTATTTTTTAAGGTTGGTAAGTTGGCGAGTTACAAAATCCTACCATGATAAGCTACAATCATTAATAGTTTAGAGGTTGCATATCTCTCTTTTTTTCCACCAAGAATTCTTATTTCATATAACTGATATAATAATATTGAAGAAATTAAGTATTATTGTTAAAATATAAAAGCTCCGATACCATGTAAAAATATAAGAGACTTTATTATGGTGCATTGATATCACATTTATGACACACCTCATCAATAATAATGATTACAATATGAGTCCGTCTCTTGAAAAATGGTCTTTCCGTAAACCATGAAAAAAACAAGGTTTAAAGTGCAAATTAGAATAAACGAAGATAAAATTTTCGGGTTGCATTAATCGGGTTATAAAATTTATAACTATTACACGTTGCATAATAAAATTTTAATATTACAACTAAAACATTTTACCTTTTATTATTCTAATTAAACCTTATATTTCCATAAGTCTATGCAAAGACGGTCTTTCCCAAGACGGCCTTACAATATATAGGGGTACAACAAACCAAACTCTAACAGGAATAAGATTATCATCTATAACTAATTCTATAAAGAAACTATTTCTATAAATATTTCTATAAAGTAACTAGTATTTATAACCTTTCTTGTAAGGAAAGAGTTTCGTTATAATTTAATTTAAGTTTATTAAAGGCGAAAAATTAAAATTGATAGTGAAATATAATAACAAAATATTTAGTTAGATTCGCAAATTTATTGTAATTTTAATCATATCTATAAATAACTTTTATACGAGTTGAATTGATATTGAACTATTTAATTTGAAATAGAATATTTTGATAAATCATTTCGTTAATAGTTTGCATAACACTGGATATCCAAGGTTCACAGTCAATCTTATTCCATTTTCCCCTACCCTTCTCACAACCTGAATCATCTCCATACTGCCCGATTATAAATCAATATTCTCACAATTATTGCAATTCAAATAATTTATTTGCATTTACAATAAAATTAATTATAGTGGCATGTAATAGCAAACTGTTGTGCTGAGCCGTACTTGTACTTTAAAACAGCGGTGGAAAATCTACTACAATCTTTAAAAAAAATTATAAGCAGATCCAAAAACACCACCATAGTTGGAGATGCTCTTTATTGCAACATTCATTATAAAATAATTATATATAATGGTTAAATGGTTTTTAAAAAGAGTTTATGTTTTTTTAGTTACTATTAGTTTAAATTTTAAATTAACTACAACTTATAAAAATAATACTAGGTAAATGGTAAAATAATACTAGGTAAGTAGTTTTTTTGGGTAAAACCCAAAAATGACCTTAACCTTCTTTTTTTTAAGTGATGGAACAACTCTGAATTCCTCGAAAGTGCTTAAACAACCCTAATTATTTATCGAATGTTACCATTATGCCCGACTGACCCAAAATCGACGTTTATTGGGCAAATTATGGCGTTGATCATCTTGAAAATGACCAAAATAGTCCTACTTATTTTTTTTTATAGAAAATAGATGATTTTACCCTTCTGAAGTTTCCCCTCCATCAGTATTTAACAGTGGTATTAGCGCCTAATTTTTATTTCTAGGGTTATACATCGTATATTTTGAGAATTTGGGGTTGAATAAAAAAAACAATAATAGCATCAACTCCTTTCATCTTTGCGAGAACATCCTGCAAATTCGTCACCATCCCAATTTTTTTTTAACAATAAGAGCGCTAAGAATTTCATAAAAAGATTGATGTCGTTTAAAATCTCTTCAAAACATCAAACACAACAAAATTCATTTCTAAATTCTTCAAAGTTGCCCCAATATAAGTATACAATCTGGGCTAATTAAACACTAGACGCGATGGTCATCCATCAATGTGCTCCTATTCATCCTTAAATCTTTCAAGCAATCTGGAAGCCTAGAGCCGCACACACCGCTACAATGTGAACCCCAAAAATGCTCGACTGACAAAAAAACCTAATACGTAGCTTGTAGCAATGCCCCGAGAGAGACTGGGTTTTTGGGCTTACGGGTGAGCAAAATGAAGGTGGCGGGGGAGTTGAGACGACGGTGGCAGAAGAGAAGGAGGATGAGATATTATTGAAGGATGTTTTAGCCTTCTGGAAGTTTGAGGCCATGGTGATAGCGGCGTTGCTAAGGTTTGAAAATGGGAAGTGGAGGGTTCCTCTAAACGTGAAAAGAAAATTGAGGGTTCCTTTGGTTTGAATACCTGGAAATTAAGAAGGGGAATATGCGCCATGAGCTTGTTGTTTAATGGCCAGAGGTATGGAGATGAGAGGGAGGTCAGGGTGAAGCGAGGAAGCGGAGTAGGGGAGACCATCGTGGTGGTGGTGGATGGCGGAGAGGGAGAGGGCGGTGAATCGAGAGTGGGGTGCTCGTAGAAGGATGAACATCGGAGCACAGCAAAGAGGGAATGAGTTTGTAAATGAGAAAAATGAGATGGAATTTTTAGGGTAAGAATATATATATATATATATATATATATATATGAAATGTGCAAGGAGTAAATCAGGCATTTCGCGTTTCACATATTTTTAGTTTTGAACTGGGGGGGGGGCAAAATAGAAATTTTACATTATAGATTTTTTTTAATCGGAAGGGTATTTTATTCATTTCCAGCAATTTCGGCAAAGGGAGGCGAGTTCGGGGTCATTTTGGCACTTTCGAAGAACGGGGGATTTTCTAGCCACTTTTATTTTTAAGATTACATACAATCAACTAAATTACACACATCATACTCTACTAATAGAATTGAACTAGGAGACGCAACCCCTTGAATCTATCCACCACTTGATTCTATTGAAACCCTTTGAAAGTTGAAACTCCATTCATATGAATAGTTGAGTACGCACTCTGAAGAGCACTCAACTACTGTACCACCACCGAAGATGTCGGATAATTCATGTTGAAAAACCATTACGACCGCATCTTTAAGAACCACATGCATGCTGAGAAGCCACAGCGGGAACCACCACACAATCCCACAATTACGTGTAATCCTATCAAATATTGCTCTAAAATTTATATATAATTCTTGACAGATGTGGTTTGAATATCGAACCTCTATGTTATGGAGATTGTGGATTAACCACCGAACCAATGCTCAAATCACTCTAGATAAGTAGTTAAAACAGTAACAATGGGCTCTAACTGACGCTTGTGTTGGAGAAAAAAAAAACTTCATCAATCACTTTTCCGATTATGCCACACCTTCTCCTATCAACCACTTTCATCTGCGCTGCTAATCTTCTGCCGATCAGAGCTTCACTCATTAACAGAATCCCAACGACATGGAAACAGATCAAATTGAACACAGGTGCATATTCAATTTGAATCCAATGAAATTCAGCCTACATCACATTATTTTCCCCCAAACAAATACCTCACTGGGTTGGAAGTAACAATAATTTATAGAAAAAATGTGCAATGAAAGAATGAGGTTGAAATTGCTCAATGTGAGCTGAAAACTAGGGGTGTTCGAATTGTTTGGTCCGGTCCGATCCATCTATTTTGATCCGGTTCATTTGATTTGGGTCGGGTCAATATCCCATTTAGTTAAAGTGGGCCAATTCAATTTGGGTTGAATCGGGTATGAGTCATATCAGATTTTGACCAAAATCGACCTATTTTGACTCATTTACAATTTTGTCTCATTCTTTAAAGAAAATTTCATTTTTTATTAAAAATCATTAAAAATATTTTACTACAACATATTCATCATTAATTAAATTCACAAAAAAATTAACATTCTTGAATAATAAGACAAACTAGATTAACACTCTTGCGATTCACGATTCAAAATAAGTGAATATAGTTATTAATATTTTATTTTATTTTTAAAAAATAAAAAATATTTTTTACTAATTATCCATAAATAGAATATATATATATATGAAAAATATTTATAAAGATAAAAATAATTTTGTAAAACTATTATTATTTATCAATAATATATGATTAATATATGAAATATATATTCATAATTAATCAAATCATTACATAAATATATTTTAGTAAATATTATTTTAAAATGAAATATTAAAAGTATTAGAATTAATTAGAATGAAAATAATTTTATTTTTCTTTATTAAGTGAATACTTTTAATTAAATAAAATATAAAATTCTTATTTAAATTATATGAAAAATATTATGTATTTATTTATTATTTAAATATTAGTACATTTAAAAATCATTCTATTTATTTGAATAAATTATTAATTCTCTACCCTTCTGTCCTATTTCAAATTCAACCTTTTGACTTTTAACGGTTGAATTGAAAAATTGTATGATTCTAAATATCTTTCATTAATGATAATACTTGTGAAAAATTGATATTTTGAAAATACATGTTAAAAAAATCTGTGTCACGGAATAATATTTTTATTTATGTATCAATTCAATTTTAGAGTCAACATTAGGAATTTTTGACCAAATAAATAGTTAAATTGCAATTTGAAAAGTGACAAAGGGAGTACTATTTTCTTATGTGATTTGGATCGATTTGGATCATTTGTGACCCGGCCTCATCTGATCCAACCTGATCCAATTCAAAAACTATAAAAAAAATTTATCCCAACCCGTTTGATTAAAAAATTTGACCCGCCCCAACTCACGAGCATACCAGCCCTCCTAAAAACTAAAATAATTGGTATAGTCTTTTTCTGTTTATTCTAAAATTGCTGAAGCATTCACTGAATTGATTCTACTTTCGTGAACATTTAATAAACATGCCGTAAATATATACAAAACGAAATACACTTTGTTGAAAATTTTCACCTTTCACGGTGTATTCATGTTATAAGTACGACATTCTAATTAAACACATATCACACTGAAAGTATGCTCCACACTAGAAGTATCTCCTCCCATTAATATGGATTTAATCCCCCCAAAAAAAACTGGAAGTAATATATGTATCAGCTCCTCCGATTGCACTGTCTTCTTCTTCTCAACAGTAGGGATAATATAATAGATAAAGAAACTTAGCACATATCTTTATGAATTTCTTGTACTCCCTTCGTATCGGTTAGATTTGCACTGCAATTATTATTATGCTCTTTAAGAAACATGTTTGACCATTAATATCTTTACCTACGTATAATAACGGCAAATAAAAAGTTGATATTTAAAAACTATTTGTTACGACGAATTGAACAATATCATATACGATAATATTATTGTTCATGAATATATTCAAATATGCTATCAAATTTTGATATAGAATAGTGTTTAAGAAGTAAAAGTGCAAATATAGCTGTACAGGGAGTAGAATTTGAAATGTATTTCTTGTATATCATTTATACTCAGCTATATCTCAGTATACCATCATCATTAGCGTATTTTTTGCACTCTATCAAAGTATCTTCAGAGAGAAGGCTACTGTCTGATTTACTTCACTTAATGCATGTGCAATGCGACCGTGGAGTTCTTATAGTGTACCCATTTAAACGTTTATGTAAAAAGGGATTTCCGGTATAAAAACAACCTCGCTCTCTCCGTATTTGAACTCGTATATCTTTCTTATACTCCATTTGTCTCATAAGTAATTGTACAATTACTTTTTTATCGGAGCATGTTTGACTGTAAATATTTTTAGTTACATATAATAATATCCCATAAAAAATTGATATTTAAATATGGATGTTTAGATGAACCTAACAAGATCTCGCATGATGTTTTTATTATATATGGATTTATTTTATTAACGGTCAAAGTTTGAAAAGTTTGACTCCCAAAAAATAATTGTGCAATTACTTATGGGGCGGAGGGAGTATGTCAATGGGTGGGTCTCTGTGACAAGCGGTTTGTCCATAAATTTATGGACAATCTACTGTATTATTTTTTAGTTACACACTACATTTGTTAAATTACATACTAAACTTATCGATATTTTATATTATTTATTTTTATATTTTCACATTCAAATGCACATTATTACTTGTTTTAACTTTTAAAATATAATATTTAAATTTTATAAAAAAAAATTACAACATTTAAAGTAAAAAAATACGAGAAAGTCTCAGGAAATGCGGTTTTTCCTTAACCTTATAAACAATTGTTAGACCTTCAGTCACGTCCTAAACTCTTCATCTGATTTTAACCAATGATCTGTGAGGGAACGAGATTCCACACGTTGTAAGCTAACAAAGAACGCTCAAATTTACGGAACCCGGTTTCAACCTTTATCTTTATTGATCACAGGAAAGTTCTTCGGTTGGCAAAAAAATCACCAGAACATGATGGAGTCTTTGCTCTAACCGGGAGTATTTATAGGCAAAGTAACACTTGGCGGTTAACACCCCTAACCGCCTGAAGGGAAACAACTTTTCAGATAGTCCCTAATAACTACCTAGCGGTTACAATTATCCGTGAGTGTTTCCACGTTTTTAGGGGCAGCTAGTTTCTCCCTAACCGTCAGCTCCCTTTAAGGCTTAACTGAAGCAATGTGTCTCTTGGGTCATTCAGCTTGCAACCTACACGAGCAACAGTTGTTCCATCCTTGAACCATCGTGTCTTTTGGGACATGGAACCCAAAAACCTTGCCACTAAGCCATCTTGGATAAATCCGCCTTCCCAAGGTTAGACATCGCCTTAACCGTAGGTGCCTCGCACCGTTTCCAGCCATTTCCATCCTTTGCCTTAATTCTCCCAACCCATAGACCAAAGCCACCATCTAAGGTTTGCCTCAAAACACTTGATCCAGGACCAAGGTTCAACCGACCAACTCCCACAAAGTAGGCATCTTTACACCCTTGCCCAAGCTACATCTCAACAAAATTTATTCCGGATAACCGTGGAAAGATAAGGGTGTAATAGACCACCCCCACCTAAGTGGTTGCCGTTCTCGGAAAATTTCACTGCCGACTCACGTACTTGGCAATTCCTTCTTCGAATTGCCATAAGTCCTTCTCGAGGATCCATTCTGCATCCACCGGATCTTCACCCTTCCAGTGAACTAAGAACTTGATCCTTCGATTTTTCTTGCTTGCGCCCAACATTTCATGGTTCAAGATAGCTTCCACCTCTTTTTAATACTGAGTCCTCACAGCCAGAAAAACCCTCTTCACTTGAACTCTTTCAGGGTCCTCTTCATCAGCATAAAACTTCTTGCGATAGCTAACATGAAACGTAGGATGTACCTTTAAACGATCCGAAAGTTTCAACTTGTAAGCAACGTTTCCAACCCGCTCAAGAACTTCAAAGGGGCCCTAACCCCTTGTCCACAATCTTGCTACTTATATGCTTTCGAATTTGTGGAGTTAGCTTCAACATGACCAAGTCCCCTATCTGGAACTCCAAATCCTGTCTGTTCTTGTCAGCATACTTCTTCATTCGTTTCTGAACAAGTAACAAACTATCTCTGGCTTCATCAATAAACTCTTGCTTTGACTAAGAAAACATGTAAGCCGCTGGATATTTTCCACATGTTCTTTGTACTGCAATCTCGTTTGGTGATAGAGGTTGCTGCCCGATAGCCAACCCAAACAGACTCAACCTTGTAGCTGACGATCGATGTAAGTTGTAACAAAACTGATCCATATCAAGCAACTCGGCTAATTTTTCTAACTGGCTGTCACATAATGTCTCAGATACTCCTCCAGCAATGCATTCAACCATTCCATTTTCCGTTCATTTGTGGATGATTAGCCGTTGAGAATTTCAATTTTGAACCCATTGAGTTGAATAATTGGGTCCAGAATCTGCCTGTAAACCGTGACTCCCTGTCACTAATACTTTCCTCGGGCAACCTAAAATATTTCACAACTACTTCAAAAACAACTCAACTTTTTTATAAGTTGGTGCCTCGATAAACACAGTAAACTTGGAAAATTGATCAACTACCACAAGAATATAGCCCAAACCATCAGCTTTAGGCAAACCTGTGATGAAGTCCATCGAGACCGACTTCCATGGGTAATCAGGAATAGCCAAATTGGCCGACATCAGGTCAGCATAATCATCAAGTAAACTTGCAACAGCCGATGGGACATCTTGGACAACGTCTAGCTTGATTTCGACCAGCACCGAGAGGAACGTGTGTTCACCTTTCTCCAAGCCTTCCTTCAATTGCAGTGCCGACAACATCCCTTTAGCCTTTCTCTTCCTCCTTGATTGGATCTGCTCCCTTGAGTAGCAAGGTATGAAGGTTGGAGCATTTTCATCCATGATCATTAATCCACTCAAGTGTGGAATCAGGTATACCTTGTGAATACACATAAAATCCTTTCCTAGGATAATCTCAAAGTTATCTATGCATCTTAATACAGTTATGCCAATTACACCAACCCAAACATCTAAACAAAAATCAGAATCAACCGGGCCTAACACTTTCTTAGGTTGAGCGTTTACAATTTTAATCTCACAATTGTAAGGCATTAAATTCAACTTCAAATCCTGGGCTAACTTGGCAGAAATGAAACTATGTGTTACACCAAAATCAAGCATAGCACTTACGGAATAACCATTAATTGTGCTCAAAACAAACATCAACAAATTTAAAGGGACATGGGGACCAACCATACCTATAGTATCCAAGAATTGTATGGGATTCATCCTCATTTGGATATCCTTGGTCTCGCTAGGTTTAGTAACCGTTGTAGCATTCACTCTTCCTTCCTTTTGTGGGCAATCATGGGGAAAGTGTGGACCACCACACTTGTAAAAACCACCCGCCTTCTTCTTTTCATCTTTAGAGCCATCCTTCCCGTGGTTCTCCTTTTTGGGTTCAGACTTTTTAGACTTCCATTCCTTTTTCTTTCCATATTTCCCCTTCTTGTCACCTGAACCAGGTGGACAAGGCTTTAAAGTCCACTAGTTTCTCAGCGGCAGCAATAACCTGGGCTAAGTTTTGCACTCCCTGCCTATGCAATTTCGACTTGGCCCAATTTTGTAAACCATTCATTAAAGTAAACAAATTATTTGACTCAGGAATATCCGTCACATCCAACATAAGAGAGGTAAATTCCATCACATAATCCCACACCAAAACTGTCTGCTTCAACTTGTTCAACGCTTCTTGAGCTACCCACACTGCATTTGTAGGCATGAACTGTGTTTTCAATGATTCCTTCAAACCATCCCACATTGTTATTGGAGTAGTCGTGCTATCAACACTTCGGATTCTCCACCAGATTTTTGTATCACCGAACATATACATGCTTGCAATGTTTAGTTGCTGACCCACTGATATTTTAGCGGTCATGAAGTATTTTTCAACATCCCACAGAAAGTTCTCAACTTCTTTAGAACTTATGGTTCCATTAAAACTCTTCGGCTCGGGCACCTTGAGTACATCAACTCTCTCTGGATCTATACCAGCGACAGGGCCATTAACAATGGCTTATTTTAAAAGTTTTACTTTTGCCGCTAAATTGGTCCAAAGAGGATCATCCTCGTCACTGTCCTCCTCGCTATCTTCCTCCTTGATACCCTTTTCCTTAACGTGGATTTTGAGGGTCTCCACATCTTAGCGAAGGGCTTCAAGTTCCACCGATATCCCTTTTAAGGAGGAACCGAGAAACTCCGTGACTTGCTTCTCCAGGACTGCATAATTTGCATCCAACTTTTCAAGGGTCTCCTCCAGCTTGACCGACGTGGCCTTGAGGAGATCATTCTCTGCTTGTAAATCCTTGATCTTTTCGTTGCTTGTCGTCAACATAGTTCACGCTGCTTCATTGTAGCGTCGAACCTTTACTTTGATACCAACTTGTTAGGCCTTTAGTCACAACCTAAACTCTTGTTATGATTTTAACCAACGATCTGTGAGGAAACGAGGTTTCACACGTTGCAAGCTAACAAAGAACACTCAGATTTATGGAGCCCGACTCAACCTTTACCTTTATTGATCAAAGGAAAGTTCTTAGGTTAGAAAACACACCACCAGAACATGTTGGGGTCTTTGCTCTAACCGGGAGTATTTATAGGCAAAGTTACATTTGGCGGTTAACACCCCTAACCGCCTGAAGAGAAACAACTTCATATAGCCCCTAATAACTACCTAGTGGTTACACTTAACCGTGAGTCTTTCCATATTTTTAGGGGCAGCTAGCTTCTCCCTAACCACCAGCTCCTTTTAAGGTCTCTTGGGCCATTCAGCTTGCAACTCACACGAGTAACTGTTGTTCCATCCTCGAACCATCGTGTCTTTTGGGACATGGAATCCAAAACCTTACCACTAAGCCATCTTGGACCAACCCGTCTTCCCAAGGTTAGCCATCACCTTAACTGTAGGTGCCTCGCAATGTTTCCAGCCATTTCCGTCCTTTGCCTTAATTCTCCCAACCCATAGGCCAAAGCCACCATCTAAGCCTTGCCTCAAAACACTTGATCCCGGACCAAGGTTCAACTGACCAGCTCCCACAAAGTAGGCATCTTTACACCCTTGCCTGGACTATAGCTCAAGAAAATTTAGTCAGGCTAACCATGGAAAATAAGGGTGTAACAACAATCCACTTTACTTTTTACGAACATTAAATGTTGTGATTTTTTATAATTTTTTTTAATAATTTGTATTTGAATGTGAAAATATTTTTTAAAAAATATGTAAAAATTATTTTAAAATTTCTAAATTTAATATGTAATTAAACAAATGCAGTGTATGTGGTGAAAAATAAGTGACATCTCCATAAATTTATAAACAACCCACATATTAGGAGACCCACTCAAAAAATATAGTGGTATTTCATGAGACTTTCTCTTTGTCAATTATGGGTAACAGGAAACGTTTCAAAAACTATTTAACAAAGTTTACAAATTTGAGCATATTGGCCAAAACTTTCTTGCTCAGATAGCTTAACTAATTGTATTTCAGCAAAAAAACATTTGAAAAGAATCAATATTAGTACTCCCTCCATCTCGGAATAATTGACACACTTTCTATTTTCGTCCGTCCCAAATAAAATGACACACTTTAATTCTTAGCCAAAATGGTAAAGAATATGTTGTACTACAATATCCTTTTTAACTTCAACAACTTTATGACTAACCCCACTGCTTTCCCAAAATATCCCTACTTTTTCACAATTATTATTTGTCACCTCATCTTGCATAAAATTCCGAGTCACATTTCAATGTGCCATTTATTTCGAGACGGAGGGAGTAGTAGTTTTCCACTTATTTCTTTGTTATGCAAACTTTACTCTAGATTGTACATATAAGCGCATGGGATAAAGAGGAGATAGGTAAATATACTGTCATATCAGAATATCACATAGCATGGGAAGCCAAGACGAGAGCTGAACCATCGTCCCCAACAACACTACCAAATGATGTCGTGGAATCCAAGATGTGGAAATGTCTCTAGAATACTAACATTCCAGAGCAAATCAAATTCTGTATCTGGATGATGATTAAAGGGGTTTGCCCAACAGGACTGAACCTCAGGAAAAGAGGGATGAACATCTCCATACAATGTCAAATGTGTACGACAGTGGAGGAAACAGTAGAACACGTGCTATTTGAATATGATCTAGCAAAAAGGGTATGGAGGCACAACAGATTGAGACTAGACTTCAATTTTGGTAACCCAACATCCCTCAAGGTATGGCTACAATAATGGTTTAATATAGCCCCGGAGATGGAAGATCGAGATCTTGCATGTTTCATAATATGGGTCATGTGGTGTGTAAGGAATGCAACTACAATAAACCAAACACTATTATCGTTCGAGCGCGTAATGGCTGAAATTGCAGAGCTCACCAGGAGGCCCAGCAAAATGGAGAGTAGCTAAGGATCAAACAATCTTTATACAGAGCTAGATCAATGAAATGTCGCACAACAGCAAGGTACATGGGAAGAACAACTCAACGAGACTAGGATGACTGGGAATATAGCTTTCATGTGGCTGAAGAATGATAGGTGTATAGATTATATCTTTCAGGACTGTACAATTATCACCACAGATTAGGCGTTCAGTAGTAGCACTGGAGAAGAAGTGGTGGCCTGGTGTGCAAACTCATATTCACAGGATGGATGAAGGGGAACAACAACTACCTATGCGTCATCGGTGACACAAGCAGAGCTAGCGGCCATACTACATGCCATGAAGCAAGCAAGCTTTAGAGGGAATCCGTGATTACTTATTAAGGTAAATTGTGACAATGCACTACGATATATCACCAACTACCCAGAAATCCCACCAGACATCGGACAAATAGTAAGGGAAATTCTTATTCTCGGGATGATGTTTTATAGTTTATCAATACTTAAATTAGATAGACTAGCAGTTGCAGATACTCATAACCTAGCACGATCCAATGTAAAATGTAATTCCCCATCAAGTAATGAATGAAAATGAACCACCGTATTTCCAAAAATAAAAATAAAATGAAAGAATTCTACCACCATGCACACGTCCCATTTATAAATCCTAAAATAAAAATTCTGTAGTACTCCCAGTCAAAACTAAATATATTATCACATTAAACATATACTTCATCGTCCCATTAATTCTTGCTTAGAGTTAAATTAAGCCAACTACAATCATTTAATTTTATCATCATGTATGTAAGACTTTTATCATGTTATTTGTTATTGAATTCGTCATGATATATATATTTATTAAATTTATTACAAATACAAATATTAATATTAATATTAATATGTTAAACATTAATATAGTTGACTCTCAAGTCAAAACAAGAATTAATGGGCCGGAGTAGATAAAAATATCCTCTAGTCAAACATATCGAAGATAAGTAATTCTACCTCATCTCCCAGAGCTAGCTATCTCCAATTAATCCTATCCAAAATATATAAAAATCTCTGTTTCATATTCTTTTAAGACGAGAAGATAACATAACATATTGATATGCATAAATCCAAGCCTCTTTGGCTTTTTTGGCATTATTACGTAAATAATGCTATGCTATAAAATGTGAGCATTGATTGGTTACTATCAAAATTCATGTCATGAGAAAACTTTATGTGTTTGTATCACTACGTTTTTTATTCGACTCTGGCGTGCGTACACTAAAAAAAATAAAAAAATCCAGCAGTGACGCATATTTTGTGACAAGTAAGGAAATGTCACAATATTTGCTCCACCTTCAAGTGTCACTAAATAT
>JAULKM010018740.1:0-14341 GCA_032355605.1 Rubia tinctorum
ACATTGACAGGAACTTAAAATTAAAATAATAGTGCAGGAAGAGAGAATCGGTATTGTATATGTGTGCAAGTATGGGCATTCTCTATACATGCCATGCATGCAATTGATCCATAGTAATTATTTCATACTTGTTTTATTTCCTTATTTATTTATAAAAAATAAATATTTATATTTAGTTTGTATTTTTTCTAAGAAATGAGTTTACAGTGCATTTAAAGTGTTAATTAATCCAGTAAGGAAATTTACATAAAATTATTTCCATCCATGTTCAACTACCATTTCTTTATTATTTATATTTCTCCGTGCATAAATTTTCAAGTTAAATTTCTCTGTGCATAAATGCTTACTGCAAGGTTTCTCCGAGCGTGCGATTTCTCACTAACCCGAATGCCGACAGGTAAGGGATTCCTAAAGCTTTCTGTATACTTGATTTTGTTTGGATATTTCACCATTTATGTTTGTGTTTTTCACACCATATTCCATAAGTAGAACAATAGATGATGGTCGATCAATGAAGATTAAGTGCAACTCTTTTACGTTTTAGTGGAACTTTCGTATGTATGGTTTTAGTTTAAGTTTATTTGTTCCCCGTTGAAAGGCAATTTCAGTGATATTTGTGCAAAAATGGGTGGATTCTTGGATGGTGAAATCGTCATGCTGGTTGACCCGGAGTGCAATGCATGATAGGTACAGCTAGCTCGTGGCAACGACCGTCGGACATGGCTTCGTGCACGTTTCTGAGTGTTCAAATATTTCTATTGCATAAAGTCTCCCTACATTTTGTCTTCCAACCCTTGAAAAAGTTCTTGTTTCACATCACAATATTTGAAAATCAACGAAGGAAATTGGCTACCCTAAGGGAGGAAATTATATTCTCAAGCTAGAGGCCACTCAATTTTACACTATACTTGGATATCCTATCAACCAAGAACTCGTAAGTGTTATAATTTAATTATTACAGAATTTTATAAATTAATATAATCCTAGTTACATGTTTTCCTTTTAACATTGACTGGAAATTAAAATAAAAATAATAGTGCAGGAGGAGAGAATCGGTATTGTATATGTGTGCAAGTATGGGCATTCTCTATACATGACATGCATGCAATTGATCCATAGTAATTATTTCATTCATGTTTTATTTCCATATTTATTTATAAAAATAAATATTTATATTTAGTTTGTATTTTTCTAAGAAATGAGTTTACCGTGCATTTAAAGTGTTAATTAATCCAGTACGGAAATTCACATAAAATTCTTTCCATCCCTGTTCAACTACCATTTCTTTATTATTTATATTTCTCCGTGCATAAATTTTTAAGTTAAATTTCTCTGTGCATAAAGGCTTACTGCAAGTTTTCTCTGAGCGTGCGATTTCTTACCAACCGGAACGCCGACATGTAAGGGATTTCTAAAGCTTTCTTTATACTAGATTGATTTCGTATGGCTATTTCACCATTTATGTTTGTATTTTTCACACCAGATTCCATAAGTAGAACAATAGATGATGGTCGATCAATGAAGAGTAAGTGCAACTCTTTTACGTTTTAATGCAACTTTCGTATGTATGGTTTTAGTTTAAGTTTATTTGTCCCCCGTTGAAAGACAATTCCAGCGATATTTGTGCAAAAATGTGTGGATTCGAGGATGGTGAAATTGTCATTCTGTTTGACCCATAGTGCATTGCATGATAGGAACAGCTAGCTCGTGGTAACGACCGTCGGACATGGCTTCGTGCAGGTTTCTGAGTGTTCAAATATTTCTATTGCATAAAGTCACCCTATATTTTGTCTTCCAACCCTTGAAAAAGTTCTTATTTCACATCACAATATTTGAAAATCAATGAAGGAAATTGGCTACCCTAATGGAGTAAATTATATCCTCAAGCTAGAGGCCACTCAATTTTACACTATACTTGGATAACCTTTCAACCAAGAAATCGTAAGTGTTATAATTTAATTATTACAGAATTTTATAAATTAATATAATCCTGGTTAATGTTTTCCTTTTAACATTGACAGGAACTTAAAATTAAAATAATAGTGCAGGAAGAGAGAATCGGTATTGTATATGTGTGCAAGTATGGGCCTTCTCTATACATGCCATGCATGTAATTGATCCATAGTAATTATTTCATACTTTTTTTTATTTCCTTATTTATTTTTTAAAAAATATTTATATTTAGTTTGTATTTTTTCTAAGAAATGAGTTTACAATGCATTTAAAGTGTTAATTAATCCAGTAAGGAAATTCACATAAAACTTTTTCCATCCATGTTCAACTACTATTTCTTTATTCTTTATGTTTCTCCATGCATAAATTTTCACGTCAAATTTATATGTGCATAAATACGAACTGCAAGGTTTCTCCGAGCGTGCGATTTCTTACCAACTCGATCGACAATAGGTAAGGGATTTCTATAGCTTTCTATATACTAGATTCATTTTGTACGGCTATTTCACTGTATATGTTCATCTTCTTCACACCAAATTCCATAAGATGAACAATAGACGATGGTCGATCAATGAATAGTAAGTGCAACTTTTTTACGTTTTAGTGCAACTTTCGTACGTATGGTTTTAGTTTAAGTTTATTTGTCCCCCGTTGAAAGGAGATTCCAACGATATTTGTGAAAAAATGTGCTGATTTGTGGATGGTGAAATTATGATGATGATGATGGACCTGGAGTGCATTGCATGATAGGTACAACTAGTTCGTGGCAACGGCGGTCGGACATGGCTTCGTGAAGGTTTCTGAAAGTTCAAATATTTCTATGGCCTAAAGTCACCCTATATATTTTTTTAAATCCTTCATAAAGTTATAGTTTCACATCACAATATTTGAAAATAAATGACGGAGATTTGCTACCCTAAGGGAGGAAATTATATCCTTAAGAAAGAGGCCACTCAATTTTACATTATACTTGGATATCCTATTGACCATGAACTCGTAAGTGTTATAATTTAATTATTATAGAATTTTATAGATTAATATAATTCTTGTTACATGTTTCCCTTTTAACATTGATTGGAAATTAAAATGGATATAACAGTGCAGGAAGAGAGTAGCGGTATTGTACATGTGTGCAAATATGGGCATTCTAAAGGGAGCATAAATCCCTTTACTTGCCATGCATGCAATTGATCCATAGTAAATTGTTCATACTTGTTTTATTTCCTTATTTATTTCGAAAACATAAATAATTATAATTAGTCTGTATTTTTTCTATGTAATGAGATTACAATGCGTTTAAAGTGCTAATTAATCCAGTAATTTAATTCACATGAAATTCTTTCCATCCATGTTAAACTACCATTCCTTTATTCTTTATATTTCTCGATGTATAAATTTTCACATTAAGTTTCTCTTTGCATAAATGCGCACTGCAAGGTTTCCGAGCGTGCGATTTCTCACCAACTCGATCGGCGACTGGTAAGGGATTTCTAAAGCTTTCTGTATAATGGATTGATTTCGTATAGCTATTTCACCATTTATGTTCCTCTTCTTCACACCAGATTCCTTAAGATGAACAATAGGCGATGGTCGATCAATTAATATTAAGTGCAACTCTTTTACGTTTTAGTGCAACTTTCGTACGTATGGTTTTCATTTAATTTTATTTGTCCCCCAATGAAAGCTGATTCCAGTGATATTTGTGCAAAATTGTGTGGATTTGTGAAATCATGATGCTGGTGGACCCGGAGTGCATTGCATGATAGGTACAGCTAGTTATTGGCAACAATAGTCGGACATGGCTTCGTGCAGGTTTCTGAGAGTTAAAATATTTCTATGGCCTAAAGTCACCCTATATTTTTTCTTCCAATCCATCAGAAAGTTGTAGTTTCACATCAGAATATTTGAAAATCAATGATAGAAATTTACTACCTTAAGGGAGGAAATTATATCCTCAAGCAAGAGGCCACTCAATTTTACATTATACTTGGATATCCTATCAACCAAGAACTCGTAAGTGTTATAATTTAATTATTGCAAAATTTTATAAGTTAATATAATTCTGGTTACATGTTTCCCTTTTAACATTGACATGAAATTAAAATGGAAATAACAGTGCAGGAAGAGAGAAGCGGCATTGTATATGTGTGCAAATATGGGCAATCTAAAGGGAGAATAAATCCATCTACGTGCCATGCATGCAATTGTTCCATAGTAGAAGGTTCATAATTGTTTTATTTCCTTAATTATTTTGAAAATTTAAATATTTATAATTAGTTTGTATTTTTTCTTTGAAATGAGCTTACAGTGCATTTACAGTTCATTTACAGTTCTAATTAATCCAATAAGTAAATTCACATAAAATCGTTTTCTTCCAGGTTAAATTACCATTTATTTTTTCTTTATATTTCTCAGTGCATAAATTTTCACGTTAAGTTTCTCTGTGCATAAATGCGCACTGCAAGGTTTCTCCGAGCATGCAATTTCTCACCAACTCGATAGGCGACATGTAAGGGATTCCTAAAGCTTCCTGTATACTAGATTGATTTTGTACGTTTATTTCACCATTTATGTTCATCTTTTTCACACCAGATTCCATAAGATGAACAATAGACGATGGTCGAACAATGAATAGTAAGTGCAACTCTTTTACGTTTTAGTGCAAATTCCGTAAGTATGGTTTTAGTTTAAGTTTTCTTGTCCCTCGTTGAAAGGCGATTCCAGAGATATCTGTGCATAAATTTGTGGATTTGTGGATGGGTAAATCATTATTCTGGTGGACCCACAGTGCATTGCATGATAGGTACAGCTAGCTCATGGCAACGACGGTCGGACATGGCTTCGTGCAGGTTTTGAGAGTTTAAATATTTCTATTGCCTAAACTCACCCTATATTTTGCTCTCCCAATCCATCAAAAAGATCTAGTTTCACGTCACAATATTTGAAAATCAATGACAAAAATTGGCTACCCTAAGGGATGAAATTATATTCTCCAGCACAGGGCCACTCAATTTTACATTATACTTGGATATACTATCGACCATGAACTCTTAAGTGTCATAATTTAGTTATTACAGAATTTTATAAATTAATATAATTCTGGTTACCTGTTTCCCTTTTACATTGACAGGAATTTAAAATGGAAATAATAGTGCATAAAGAGAGAATCGGTATTGTATATGTGTGCAAATATGGGCATTCTAAAAGGAGAATAAATCCCTCTACGTACCATGCATGCAATTAATCCTTAGTAAATATTTCATACTTGTTTTATTTCTTTATTTTTTTTATAAAACATAAATATTTATAATTAGTTTGTATTTTTATAAGAAATTAGTTTACAGTGCGTTTAAAGTGCTAATTAATCCAGTAAGGAAATTCACATAAAATTCTTTCTATCCATGTTCAACTACCATTTCTTTATTCTTTATATTTCTCCGTGCATAAATTTTAAAGTTAAATTTCTCTGTGCATAAATGCGCACTGCAAGGTTTCTCCGAGCGTGCGATTTATCACCAACTCAATATGTAATAGGTAAGGGATTTCTATAGCTTTCTGTACATTAGATTGATTTCGTACGGCTATTTCATCGTTTATGTTTATCTTCTTCACACCAGATTCCTTAAGATGAACAATAGATGATGGTCGATCAATGAATAGTAAGTGCAACGTTTTTTACATTTTAGTGCAACTTTCGTGCGTATGGTTTTAGTTTAGTTTATTTGTCCCCCGTTGAAAGGTGATCTCAATGATATTTGTGCAAAAATGTGTAGATTTGTGGATAGTGAAATCATGATGCTGGTGGACCTTGAGTGCATTGCATGATATGTACAGCTAGCTCGTGGCAACGACGGTCGGACATGGCTTCGTACATGTTTCTGAGAGTTCAAATATTTCTATGGACTAAAGTCACCCTATATTTTGTCTTCCAATCCATCAGAAAGTTCTTGTTTCACATCACAATATTTGAAAATCAATGACGGAAATTTGCTACCCTAAGGGAGGAAATTATATCCTCAAGAAAGAGGCCACTCAATTTTACATTATACTTGGATATCCTATCGACCATGAACTCGTAGGTATTATAATTTAATTATTACAGAATTTTATAGATTGGACAGAATTTTAACATTGATTGGAAATTAAAATGGATATAACAGTGCAGGAAGACAATAGCGGTATTGTACATGTATACAAATATGGGCATTCGAAAGGGAGAATAAATCCATCTAATTTCCATGCATGCAATTGATCAATAGTAAATTGTTCATACTTGTTTTATTTCCTTATTTATTCTAAAAACATAAATAATTATAATTAGTCTGTATTTTTTCTATGAAATGAGCTTATAGTGCGTTTAAAGTGCTAATTAATCCAGTAATTAAATTCACATAAAATTCTTTCCTTCCATGTTAAACTACCATTCCTTTATACTTTATATTTCTCGGTGCATAAATTTTCACGTTAAGTTTCTCTGTGCATAAATGCGCACTGGAAGGTTTTCGAGAGTGCAATTTCTCACCAACTTAATCGGCAACTGGTAAGGGATTTCTAAAGCTTTTTGTATAATGGATTGGTTTCGTACGGCTATTTCACCATTTATGTTCCTCTTCTTCACACCAAATTCCATAAGATGAACAATAGACGATGGTTGATCAATGAATAGTAAATGTAACTCTTTTACATTTTAGTGCAACTTTCGTACGTATGGTTTTAGTTTAATTTTATTTGTTCCCCAATGAAATCTGATTCCAGCAATATTTGTGCAAAAATGTGTGCATTCGTGGATGGTGAAATCATGATGCTGGTGGACCCAGAGTGCATTGTATGATAAGTACAACTAGTTCGTGGCAACAATGGTCGTACATGGCTTCGTGCATGTTTCTGAGAGTTTAAATAATTCTAGTGCCTAAAGTCACCCTATATTTTTTCTTCTAATCCTTCACAAAGTTGTTGTTTCACATCACAATTTTTAAAAATCAATGATAGAAATTGGCTACCCTAAGGGAGGAAATTATATCCTCAAACAAGAGGCCACTCAATTTTACACTATACTTGGATATCCTATCAACTAACAACTCGTAAGTGTTATAATTTAATTATTATAGAATTTTATAAATTAATATAATTCTCGTTACATGTTTCCCTTTTAACATTGACATGAAATTAAAATAGAACTAACAGTGCAGGAAGAGAGAAGCGGCATTGTATATGTGTGCAAATATGGGCAATCTAAAGAGAGAATAAATCCCTCTACGTGCCATGCATGCAATTTTTCCATTGTAAAAAGTTCATAATTGTTTTAGTTCCTTATTTATTTTGAAAACATAAATACTTATAATTATTTTGTATTTTTTCTGTGAAATGAGTTTACAGTGCGTTTAAAATGCTAATTTATCAAGTAAGTAAATTGACATAAAATCCTTTGCGTCCATGTCAAGCTACCATTTCTTTATTCTTTATATTTCTCTGTGCATAAATTTTGACGTTAAGTTTCTCTGTGCATAAAGGCACACTACAAGGTTTCTCTGAACATGCGATTTCTCACCAACCCGAACGCGACAGGTAAGGGATTTCTAAAGCTTTCTATATACTAGATTGATTTCGTATGGCTATTTCACCATTTATGTTCGTCTTTTTTACACCGGATTCCATAAGATGAACAATAGATGATGGTCGATCAATGAATAGTAAGTGTAACTCATTTACGATTTAGTGCAACTTTCGTATGTATAGTTTTAGTTTAAGTTTATTTGTCCCCCGTTGAAAGTAAATTACAGCGATATTTATGCAAAAATGTGTGGATTTGTGGATGGTGAAATCGTCATGGTGGTGGCCCCGGAGTGCATTGCATGATAGGTACAACTAGCTCGTGGCCACGACGGTCGGACATGGCTTCGTGCAGGTTTCTGAGAGTTCAGATATTTCTATTGCCTAAAGTCACCCTATATTTGGTCTTCCAATCCTTCACAAAGTTCTAGTTTCACATCACAATATTTGGAAATCAATTATGGAAATTGACTACCCTAAGGGAGGAAATTATATCCTCAAGCAAGAGGCCACTGAATTTTAGACTATACTTGGATATCCTATCAACAAGGAAATCTTAAGTGTTATAATTTAATTATTACAGAATTTCATAAATTAATATAATTCTTGTTACATGTCTCCCTTTTAACATTTACAGGAAAATGAAATGAAAATAACAGTGCAGGAAGAGAGAAGCGGTATTGTATATGTGTGCAAATATGGGAATTCTAAAGGGAGAATAAATTCCTCACCATGCAATGCATGCAATTTATCCATAATAAATAGTTCATGCATGTTTTATTTCCTTATTTATTTTGAAAATATAAATATTTATAATTAGTTTTTACTTTTTTTAAGAAATGAGTTTAGTGTGTGTTTCAAGTTCAAATTTATCAAGTGAGTAAATTCATAAAAAAATCTTTTCCGTCCATGTTGAGCAACCATTTCTTTATTCTTTATATTTCTCTGTGCATAAATTTTCACGTTAAGTTTCTCTGTGCATAAATGCGCACTGCAAGGTTTCTTCGAGCGTGGGATTTCTCACCAACCCGACCGCCGACGGGTAAGAGATTTCTAAAGTTTTATGTTAACCGGATTGATTTCATATGGTTATTTCACTGTTTATGTTTGTCTTTTTCACACCAAATTCCATAAAATGATCAATAGACGATGGTCGATCAATGAATAGTAAGTGCAACTCTTTTACATTTTAGTGCAACTTCAGTGCGTATGGTTTTAATTTTAGTTTATTTGTCCCTCCTTGAAAGGCAATTCCAGAGATATTTGTGCATAAATATGTGGATTTTTGGAAGGTTAAATCATGATGCTGGTGGACCCGAAGTGCAATGTATGATAGGTACAACTAGTTCTTGGCAACGACGGTCAGACATGGTTTCGTGCAGGTTTCTGAAAGTTTAAATATTTCTGTGGGCTAAAGTCACCCTATATTTTTCTTCCAATCCATCAGAAAGTTGTAGTTTCAAATCACAATATTTGAAAATCAATGATAGAAATTTTCTACCCTAAGGGAGGAAATTATATCCTCGAGCAAGAGGCCACTCAATTTTACACTATACTTGGATATCCTATCAACCAAGAAATCGTAAGTGTTATAATTTAATTATTACAGAATTTCATAAATTAATATAATTCTGGTTACATGTTTTCCTGTTAACATTTACAGGAAATTGAAATGAAAATAACAGTGCAGGAACAGAGAAGCGGTATTGTATATGTGTGCAAATATGGGCAATCTAAAGGAAGAACAAATCCCTCTATGTGCCATGCTTGCAATTGTTCTATAGTAAAAAGTTCATAATTGTTTTATTTCCTTATTTATTTTGAAAACATAAATATTTATAAACATTTTGTATTTTTTCTATGAAATGAGTTTACAGTGCGTTTAAAATGCTAATTTATCAAGTAAGTAAATTGACATAAAATCCTTTCCGTCCATGTCAAGCTACCATTTCTTTATTCTTTATATTTCTCCGTGCATAAATTTTCACGTTAAGTTTCTATGTGCATAAAAGCACACTACAAGGTTTCTCCGAGCGTGCGATTTCTAACCAACCCGAACGCCGACAGGTAAGATATGTCTAAAACTTTCTGTATACTAGATTGATTTCGTATGGCTATTTCACCGTTTATATTCGTCTTTTTCACACCAGATTCCATAAGATGAACAATAGATTATGGTCGATCAATGAATAGTAAGTGCAACTCTTTTACGTTTCAATTCAACTTTCGTATGTATGGTTTTAGTTTAAGCTTATTCATCACCCGTTGAAAGGCAATTCCAGCGATATTTGTGCAAAAACGTGTGGATTCGTGGATGCTGAAATCGTCATCCTGGTGGACCCGGAGTGCATTTCATGATAGGTACAGTTATCTCTGGGCCACGACGGTCGGACATGGCTTCGTGCAGGTTTCTGAGAATTCAAATATCTCTATTGCCTAAATTCAACCTATATTTTGTCTTCCAATCCTTCACAAATTTCTAGTTATACATCACAATATTTGAAAATCAATGAAGGAAATTGGCTACCGTAAGGGAGGAAATTATATCCTCAAGCAAGAGGCGACTCAATTTTACATTATACTTGGATATCCTATCAACCAAGAAATCGTAACTGTTATAATTTAATTTTTACAGAATTTTATAAATTAATATAATTCTGGTTACATGTTTCCCTTTTAACATTTAAAGGAAATTGAAATGAATCTAACAGTGAAGGAAGGGAGAAGCGGTATTGTACATGTGTGCAAATATGGGCATTCTATGGGAGAATAAATTCCTCTAAATGCAATTTATCCATAGTAAATAGTTCATGCTTTTTTTATTTCCTTATTTATTTTTAAAATATAAATATTTATAATTAGTTTGTATTTTTTAAGAAATGAGTTTACTGTGCGTTTCAAGTGCTAATTTTCAAGTAAATTCACAAAAAATCCTTTCCGTCCATGTTAAGGAACCATTTATTTATTCTTTATATTTTTCCATGCATAAATTTTCACGTTTAGTTTCTCTGTGCATAAATGCGCACTGCAAGGTTTCTTCGAGCGTGCGATTTCTCACCAACCCGATCGCCGACGGGTAAGGGATTTCTAAATTTTTCTGTTATCCAGATTGATTTCATATGCCTATTTCACTGTTTATGTTTGTCTTTTTCACACCAAATTCCATAAGATGAACAATACACGATGGTCAATCAATGAATAGTAAGTGCAACTCTTTTACGTTTTAGTGCAACTTCAGTGCGTATGATTTTAGTTTAAGTTTATTTGTCCCTCGTTGAAAGGCGATTCCAGAGATATTTGTGCATAAATTTTTTGATTTGTGGATGGTTAAGTCATAACGATGGTGGACCCGTACTGCATTGCATGATAGGTACAGCTAGCTCGTGGCAACGACGGTGGAACATGGCTTCGTGCAGGTTTTGAGAGTTCAAATATTTATATTGCCTAAAATCACCCTATAATTTGCTCTTCCAAACCATCAAAAAGTTCTAGTTTCACATCACAAAATTTGAAAATAAATGAGGAAATTATATCCTCCCGCACGAGGCCACTCAATTTTACATTATACTTAGATATCCTATCGACCGTGAACTCGTAACTGTTATAATTTAGTTATTATAGAATTTTAAAAATTAATATAATTATGGTTACCTGGTTCCCTTTTAATATTGACAGGAATTTAAAATGAAATAATAGTGCATGAAGAGAGAACCGGTATTGTATATTTGTGCAAATATGGCATTCCAAAAGGGGAATAAACCCCTCTACGTGTCATGCATGCAATTTATCCATAGTAGATAGTTTATACTTGTTTTATTTCCTTATTTATTTTAAAAAATAAATATTTATAATTCTTTTGTATTTTTTCTATGGAATGAGTTTATAGTTTGTTTAAAATGCTAATTTATCAAGTAAGTAAATTGACATAAAATCCTTTCTGTCCATGTCAAGCTACCATTTCTTTATTTTTTATATTTCTTCGTGCATAAATTTTCACGTTAATTTTCTTTGTGCATAAATGCGCACTACAACGTTTCTCTGAGAGTTTGATTTCTCACTAACCCGAACGCCGACAAGTAAGGGATTTCTAAAGCTTTCTATATACTAAATTGATTTCGCGTGGCTATTTCACCATTTGTGTTTGTCTTTGTCACACCAGATTCCATAAGATGAACAATAGATTATGGTCGATCAATGAATAGTAAGTGCAACTCTTTTACGTTTTAGTGCAGGTTTCGTATGTATGGTTTTAGTTTAAGTTTATTCGTCCCGTGTTGAAAGGCAATTCCAGCGATATTTGTGCAAAAATGTGTGGATTCATGGATGGTGAAATTGTCATGCTAGTGGACCCGGAGTGCATTGCATGTTAGGTACAGCTATCTCGTGGCAACGACGGTCGGACATGGCTTCGTGCAGGTTTCTGAGATTTCAAATATTTCTATTGCCTAGAGTCAACCTACATTTTGTCTTCCAATCCTTCACAAATTTCTAATTTCACAATATTTGAAAATCAATGAAGGAAATTGGCTACCCTAAGGGAGGAAATTATATCCTTAAGCAAGAGGCCACTCAATTTTACACTATACTTGGATATTCTATCAACCAAGAAATCGTAAGTGTTATAATTTAATTATTACAGAATTTTATAAATTAATATAATTCTGGTTACATGTTTCCCTTTTAACATTTACAGGAAATTGAAATGAAAATAACAGTGAAGGAAGAGAGTAGCGGTATTGTATATGTGTGCAATTATGGGCATTCTAAAGGGAGAATAAATTCCTATACATGCAATGCATGCAATTTTCATAGTAAATAGTTCAAGCTTGTTTTATTTCCTTATTTATTTTGAAAATATAAATATTTATAATTAGTTAGTATTTTTTTCATGAAATGAGTTTACTGTGCGTTCAAAGTGCTAATTTATCAAGCAAGTAAATTCACCTAAAATCCTTTCCATCCATGTTGATAAACCATTTCTATATTCCTTATATTTATACGTGCATAAATTTTCATGTTAAGTTTCTCTGTGCATAAATGCGCACTAAAAGGTTTCTTTGAGCGTGCGATTTCTCACCAACCCGATCGCCGACGGGTAAGGGATTTCTAAAGTTTTCTGTTAACCAGATTGATTTCATATGGTTATTTCACCATTTATGCTTGGATTTTTCACACCAGATTCCATAAGATGAACAATAGACAATGGTCGATCAATGAATATTAAGTGCAACTCTTTTACGTTTTAGTGCAACTTCCGTGCGTATGGTTTAAGTTTAAGTTTATTTGTCCCTCGTTGAGAGGCAATTCCAGAGATATTTGTGCATAAATGTGTGGATTTGTGGATGGTTAAATCATGAAGCTGATGGACTCGGAGTGCATTGCATGATAGGTACAGCTAGCTCGTGGCAACGACTGTCGGACATAGCTTCGTACGGGTTTTGAGAGTTGAAATATTTCTATTTCCTAAAGTCACCCTATATTTTGCTCTACCAATCTATCAAATTTTTTTTAATTTCACATCACAATATTTGAAAATCATTGATGGAAATTGGCTACCCTAAGGGAGGAAATTATATCCTCCAGCGCGAGGCCACTGAATTTTACATTATACTTAGATATCCTATCGACCATGAAATCGTAAGTGTTAACATTTAGTTATTACAAAATTTTATAAATTAATATAATTCTGGTTACCTGTTTCCCTTTTAACATTGATAGAAATTTAAAATGGAAATAATAGTGGATGAAGAGAGAACCGGTATTGTATATGTGTGCAAATATGGGCATTCTAAAAGGAGAACAAATTCATCTACGTGTCATACATGCAATTGATCCATAGCAAATAGTTCATACTTATTTTATTAACTTCTGTACTTTGAAAACATAAATATTTATAATTATTTTGTATTATTTTATGAAATGACTTTACCGTGCATTTAAAGTGCTAATTTATCAAGTAAGTAAATTGACATAAAATCCTTTCCATCCATGTCAAGCTACCATTTATTTATTCTTTATATTTCTCCATTCATAAATTTTCTCGTTAAGTTTCTCTGTGTTTAAATGTGAACTGGAAGGTTTCTCCGAGATTGCGATTTCTCACCAACCCGAACGCCAACAGGTAAGAGATTTCTAAAGCTTTCTGTACACTAGAATGATTTCGTATGGCTATTTCACCATTTATGTTCGTCTTTTTCACACCTGATTCCATTGGATGAACAATAGATGATGGTCGATCAATGAATAGTAAGTGCAACTCTTTTACGTTTTAGTGCAACTTTTGTATGTATGGTTTTAGTGTAAGTTTATTTGTCCCCCGTTGAAAGGAAATTCCAGGGATATTTGTGCAAAAATGTGTGGATTTCGAGATGGTGAAATCATCATGCTGGTGGACCCGAAGTGCATTGGATGATAGGTACAACGAGCTCGTGGTAACGACGGTCGGACATGGCTTCGTGCAGGTTTCTGAGAGTTCAAATATTTCTATTGCCTAAAGTCACCCTATATTTTGTCCTCCAATCCTTCACAATGTTCTAGTTTCACATCACAATATTTGAAAATCAATGAAGGAAATTATCTACTCTAAGAGAGGAAATTATATCCTCAAGCAAGAGGCCTCTCAATTTTACACTATACTTGGATATCCTATCAACCAAGAAATCGTAAGTGTTATAATTTGATTATTACAAAATTTTATAAATTAATATAATTCTGGTTACATGTTTCCCTTCTAACATTTACAGGAAATTGAAATGAAAATAACAGTGTAGGAAGAGAGAATCGGTATTGTATATTTTTGCAAATATGGGCATTCTAAAGGGAGATTTAATTCCTGTAC
>JAULKM010018760.1:0-30583 GCA_032355605.1 Rubia tinctorum
CCCCCGCCCCTCCGCCCCTCCTCCGCCCCAGCCCCTCCTCCGCCCCTCCTCGAATTCTCCTCTAGTTCCGCCGCTGTCCACCACATGAATCATTGACATACTGCACATCAAGTAAATCCTCTTCAACCTTTTCATTCGACTTTTTGGACTCTATTATCATCAATGACTTTCAACAATATCAAGGCATATTATATTTTCACTACCGGAAGAAGGTTTGACGATAATCAACTCCCGAGAACTATCATTATTTTCCATGGTATTATTCCAACCAGAAGAATTCACAGTCTCATCTAACAACACTCTAGAATTAACCAATATAGGAACACTACTTTTGGAAGAAAGTTGTCCAGATCTGACCTCATTGGGAACCAGTTCTTTGTCCTCAAAAACTGTCTATGATTTGCGCCTGATTATGTTCACCGAGAGTTGTCATCGACGATTCCGCACTTGCCTTGTGAGCGTAGTGAACGGAACTTCCAGCGGCTGCCTCACCTTTGTTCTTGTTAGCTGAACCCCAAGCTTCCACCATTTCTATAAGTTCATCGAAACGCCTCACGCCTCATCCTTTCCTCATGATGCCTTTTCATATCAGACATGATATCGCTATGAAAAGACTTTGCAGAAGATTCAAATCAGCTGATAAACCTTGCACCTATTGCGTTAATCTGCTCCTTAATCTCTTGATTTTGAATCCTCCTTCCGTGAGAAAATTCCGTCAACCTGTTGTCAATATCCTTCACACTCGCCATCGTCTTTTTGCTCTCACTCTCCTCATCGACGAATTCCCAAACTTCACAAAACTCGTAATCAGCCGGTAGTTCGTATTTAACCTTCTGAACTAGTTCACGGTCATCAACCGCTATCCAAATTTTAGAAAATTCATATTCGGGAGCAAGAGGCATTTCTTCAATTTTATCATCATCCGAACCGAATCGTAGAATCATTTTTTCACAAAAATCTTCCCAGGTAATGAAACATAAACAAGATTTGAGCGCATTGTAGCAATAACCTGCCGTCCCTTCCAGATAGGGTTGAACTAATGCAACTCGTCGATTCACCGGTACTGAATTGAGGCTAAATACCGCCTCCATTTTCTTCACCCAATTCGTCGGATTCTTGCCGGAGAAGAACGGAAACACCATAGTTGCAGTTCTTGTGGCAAGATTGCGATGCCAAGGAGCGCTGGCACTGATACCAATTGTTACGATCCAAACAATTAAAAGAAATTGCAGCTCAAGGAGCCGAGAATTTATTGGTAAGATGAGGAAGAACAGAAAAGTTGATAGCTAAAAGCTTCCAATTACAAGTTTTGATGCCTCTCCAATGATATGGTTTGATGTTTATATACTTACTATTCATAATCGCCTCTAACCAACCAGAAACTATCACTTTGAAGAAGAGATCTTCAGCTAAAATACCAACCGCTTCACTGCCTTCTTCAAATCTATCCAGCTTAATTGCCAATTGAGTCCTTCCGTCATTTTCCAATTTTCTTTTATTTCTAATAAGTCCCTGGATCATGACATTCTATTTTAAGGTTTTTGACGTGAATACACAAGGAAATCCATGGGAATTATTGGATCTGTATTATTTCGTAGCCCATGGAAATGTGGAATAGGCCCAATATAATCTATCTAGCCTTTTTATTATTTGGATGAGACCATTATATATATTTTTTAAAAAACTTTTCTTCACTTGCTCTTACATTACCATCCCTAATTTATATTGTATATTGCGCGGGTTGTCGATTATGGGCTGAAAAGCCCAATCACGTTAGAAGGAATTATGGTTTTCTAAGGTTTTTCCTCGTAGATTATTTATTACAATTTTTTTAATAAAACCAAAAATAGGGAGGGTGGATGGCCTGACCTCCAAGGCGTCCCTAAGTGCTATTCATCGGTAAATGTTGCGGTAAAAATTTGGCATCCGAGAGTTGGCCGTAAGAGCGTCAAGATTTCCCTAGGTCCCTACATTTATCAATCTATTTATAAAAGAAACTCATTCCAAAATTAATATTTATATTAATTGCATAACAAACCCTGCCTAAAATTTAGACTGCATAAAACAAAACTTTGTGGGAGAAAAAAATGGAAAATCTGATTTATTTATTTTTGTGTGTGATATATATAGCATTTTGATAATTGCTCAGTAGATCCCTAAATTTTTCAGCATATTTTTAAAAAAACCTCATCCCAAATGAAAATTCTTATAATTGCATAATAATCTCTGACCTAAATTTTAGGCTACCTAAAACAAGACTTTGTGTTGATTTAAATATGCTAAATTGATTTTTTTAAATCAAATATAGTTACAAAATTGGAATAATAGGTCTGAACAAAACGAAACTAAGTTGGATTGGACTGGACTTGAATGGACTGAATTGGACACAATTCAAATTAACTAAATTAAAAATAATAATTAATTAAGCTCTAAAAATCATAACAGAAAACACAAAGTCTTGTTTTATGTAGCCTAAACTTTATGCAGTGATCATTATGCAATTGTCGTATATTCTAATTGGGATGGGGTTTTAAAAAATATTACTCAAAAAGTGGAGGGCTTACATGTAAATAGAGTAAATTTGGTGTGTATATACAAATTTTAATTATTTTCTTTTCTTTTCTCATTTCTTTTCTCTCGACGTAACTGCTTCTCTCGGTGGTTACTACTTTATCTCACCGGTAACCACCAGCTCTCGCCGGATTCTTGTCGGGATCCACCAGAACTCGCCGAAATCTAGAAGGAATATCACTAGAGTCTTTTCGCTTTGCCGATTTGAGCAAATGTGGCCGGAAACCGACGGATTGAAGCTTTCCTCGCCTCTCCAACATCGATCTGAGCCGAAAGATCTTCCACCCCGGGAAACTTGTGCCTCCGCCGGTGGTTTTAAGCAGATCAAAGTCACCTCTCCGAATCGAGTCAAATTTACAAACACATCGCTTCTCCGGCTGATTTACACATCGGTTCTCCCACGGATTCGAGCCTGATTTACAGACTCATCGCTGAGAATGAATCTGCCGCCTGAATACGTTTCCTCTATTGTTGATTGAGAACTACCTCTTCAACTGGTGATGATTAGAATAACGATGTGTAAATTCGCGACTGAGTAACCTTTTGTTGCAGTTGACCACGGCGGCGATGTTGCCGCCTTCTTTCGCCAGCAAAAGAAGATTCATTGTCAACTGGAGACTCGCCCATTATTTTCTCTAAATTTTATTCTACAAGTTTCATTACTCGCCGTTTATTTTCTCTAAATTTTATTCTACAAGTTTCATTACTCATTGAGGTATGCTAGACAAGTAATGCTCTATCAAATTAGTTTAATTTTTAATACTGGACAACTAATGTTGTATTGAGGCATGCATCTAATATGTTCTCGTCATGCAACTTGAATTATGCAGTAATTAAAAGTATGTTTACATTATGAAACTTTTGGAAAACCAATGATTGATTGTACTCGTAGTAATACTGGAATACGATAGGTAATCGATTATTCATGTTTTATGGTTTTTCAGTAAATATTTTTTTGTTAGTTGTAGCTGATATTTAATTTGATAGTTTAATCTTTGTTAATGTTTTGTGATTTTCACTTGATGTTTTGTTAGTTTTAGTTGATGTTTATAATTTTCAGCTTGACATTTTGAAATTGATATTTAATTTAATAATTTATTTTTTGTTGATATTTTATGATTTTCAACTGATGTTTTGTTAGTTTTAGATGATATTTATGATTTCCAGTTTTAAATTATGAAATTGATATTTAATTTAACAATTTAATCTTTTTCAGTTGATGTTTTTCATTTTCCGGAGGAGCTTTAGGTAATATGAGTTAATGTTTGCAGTTTTTGGGTGATATATGTTGATATTTGTATCTTTCTGGTTGATGTTTATTATTTTTATTTTCTCTCATGTTGATTTTTTTTCATTTTTCTTGTGAGTTTTAATTGATTTGAGTTGATGTTTTTCTTATTCTATGTGAGTTTTTGGTGATAGGAGTTGATGTTTGTAGTGTCTTTTTCCTTTTGTTGATATTTTTCAATTTCTGGATGAGGTTCAGGTGTTAGGAGTTAATGTTTGTAGCTTTTGGATGATGTAGGTTGATATTTGTAGTTTTTTTATAAACAAAATGTCGATGTTTTATGATTTTCATAGTGAATAAATTATATTCTTGAGGTACTATAGCTTTTTCGTTGATGTTTTTATTTTTCTTTCTCAAATGTTATTATTTTTCATATTCTAGATGAGTTTTAGGTGATAGGGGTTGATGTTTGTAGCTTTTGGTGATATGGTTGATTTTTTGTAGAGTTTTTCCTTATAATGAAGTTTTTAATTTTCTGTGTGAAGTTTAGATGATAATAATTGATGTTTTAGTTTTTGGGTGATATAGGTTTATGTTCGTAGTTTTTTTAAAAAATTGATAATTTAAACTTTGTTGATATTTTTATGATTTATGATTTTTTGTTAGTTGTAGTCGACGTTTTTTTTTTCTTCGATTTTTTTGTTGATTTTCATTTCATTTGTAATATATTTTGATTGTTTTAATTGATTTTTTTGCTGCAATTTTTTAGTTGATGTTTTATGATTTTTCGTTGATGTTCTATTATTTTTTTTGTGATGTTTATGATTTTCAGTTCGCTGAGTATGTTTTTTTTGCATTTTTAAATTTTTTTTTGCAGATTGCAGATGGTGGGAAAATGATGGAAAAAATTGGACTAGAAATCCCCTAGAAAAATATTAACGTTAGACCCCTGTAAAATAATTAGAGATAGGGCCCTACAAAATTATTAGAGATAGGTCTTTGAATGTAGAATATAAATAGAATTGCATAAAAGTCCATGTCTAAAGTTTAGTCTGACTCATAGGAGACCATCTCTTAAATCTATTTGAATTTAATATTTTAAAATATTTAAATACTGTTCAGTTCAATTTCAGATAAATTTCGTTCAAGGCCTATTATTACTAATTGAATTTAATGTAAATTTTTAAACGTGACCTTAAATGTGAAATTCTAAAAATGACCTTATCTATGTCCATTAATCAATATATACCTTAAATGTGAAATTCTAAAAATGACCTTATCTATGTCCATTAATCAATATATAGTTTAGTTAAGTTAATACACATACATACCTCAACTATTAAATTCTTATTTTTCTAAATTACTTATGGTAGTTCAGTTCACTTCCTATTTTTTGAAATAAGGCCTATTATTCAACACAATAAATGCCCAATAGCAAAGTATTAAATAGCTTTTGAATAAATCTCAAGACATGGGCTTGGAAGTCTAATCAATTACTACCAAGGTTATGTTTAGCTAATAGAGTTCATACTAATTAACAAAAGGAAATCAAACATGAATTCAAGAAGGAACTAAGGTAGAGAAATGGAAGAAAACTAGGGTTTTTGCTGTCGAAATAAGGAAGAAAAGTTGGAGAAGAAAGAGAAAAGTGACGAGTATTTATATTACAAAAATCTGAAAAGTAAGTCTAGGCAGATGGCCGTCGCGAGCCAGAGTAATCTTCCCTCAAATAACTTCTTCTCTTTTGTCTTCATGTAGTCTTCTCTTCCTTTCTTCGGGTCTTAAAAAATCTTCATGGTCTTCAAAATGAGTCTTGAAGGTCTTCAAATATTCAACAATTTCCTCGTCTCACGGAATCCTTATTACAAGTGACAAAAACGATAAAATTGCTCCTAACTCTAGTATAGGATTTCAACGTAAAATAGAGTATCTAAAGTATAAAAGGCTACCAAAATGAGTACAAAAGATCCCAAAATAACTATGTAAAATGGAAACACCAACGTTGTCAGTAAGAAACTGTCCAAAACCCTTTGGGGACAGGGCCTTGATCTGTATGTTCCCTGAGTAGCTCACGTGCCACTCGGATCCATTGCACCACAATATAATGGGGGTTTTCTTACTTGGTAGGTGTGCTACCATGTCCCTCGGGATATACTAGATCATAAAAAAACAATACACTTAGTATGGAATTATTAACATAAAAAAAGTTAAATGAAACATAAATTACATGTATTAGGTAGGACTTGCCACAATGGAGTTTATCCAAAAGTTTTGCTACCATAAGATGCATCTAAAACATTGATGATCCAATGACATGGTATAGTTATTTATGTCTATAACCAAGTCAGGCAACATGCTACCTGTTCCCCTAAACTGTTGAAAATAAGGAAATTAATAATTTGCATAAGTATCCTAATAAAATAAATATAACATGCTGACCATAAATCACTCACCTAAAAGTTAGCATGACTAAATTTACAATTTTTCAACTATCACTACAAGATACAACACCTAATACCTTGGTTCTGCAGGATTTTTTACCTCGGGTTTCACCCCTCTGAAAACCAAGGTAAATGTGGTAGTAAAACGTACATTTTTTACCTCGGTTTACATTTTTTAACTCTAAGTATTGTTTGATCTCGGTTTTCCATGAAAATAACCGAGATAAATACTCATCACCTGATGCCCTTACCAATGGTAGAGCGAAACCAGTCAGAATTCTGAGCCTCCTGACTACCCCATCTTTGTGCGATGTCGTTGATATCAATATTAACTAGAAAATTTGCTAGAAAATTTGCGACGTTGCTCTGGACCTTAAGCGAAATTGCATGTATTTGTTACCGACGTCACTCAATATGATATTTTATTATAGGTTTGAACCGCAGTTAATTTTATTTTTTTCACCGGTTTATTTTCTGAAAAACCAGAGTAATTTATTATTTGACGAATCCTTGATCGAGTAGTTAGCAACTTCGCATTGAAAAAATGCATTGCCGACGTGCCAGAGAGTGTGTGACATCATCTTATCTGATGTCCCGGTGGTCATAATTGGTTAATTGACGATGTGGCATATCAATAAACACGATGTCATTTTAAATGACCGATATCGCACGTATAGGTCCGACTAGGGTTAATTTCCCGTTCCATTCTTTCGTGTCTGCGATGTGGCTTCTTGTGTCGTGGTTCATGGTGTGACGTTGCCTTAAAATATGCAGCCGAAGTTGCTCCATTTAGTGTCCCATCAGTAACCCTTGCAAAGTCTAAGCTATGTCACTGATTTGTGATCGTATTAGCCAAATTGTAGTAGATATTACACAACGTCGGTCGAACTTTACTATACAACAATTCATATTTATAGAAAAGAGGACCCGACGTTGAATGCCTTTCATATCGTATGTTACTACATCAATCATGGAAACCTCACAATCCGTACAAAAAAAGGTTACCAAAATTCTCACAAAATGAACTTTACCATTGATACTCCATAGCTAGCTAGAGACCTAAATCAAGGTGTCAAAATAACTTGGAAAGTATCGATGAGAATTTTAGAGAATGATAATTTAGCAAAAAAATCAACTAATCAAAGCTTCTCATATGGTAGATGAGTTGAGTAAAGGCTTCAAATTCTTTGCATCATAAAGAGTGCCCAACTTTCACGTACATCCTCCAAAAGCTTGACGAGGTATTGCGCTTTGATATGAATCTCCTTGCGAATACTCTGGATTGCAGAATTTTAAATCTTAGACTAAAGGAGGGATTTCGCAAACCCTAGTATAGCCACACAAAATGATCAAAACTAGCCCTCGGGATATTGAACAACTCGAGAATTGTAACACCAACTAGCCCGCAGGATTGGTTCACAATTCGAAAATTTACTCGTTAACAAGCCCACAGGATTAACTCACAAATAAAGGGTTCTTTGTTCACTAACTAGCCCGCATGATTAGTTCATAAAGGGTATAGATACTTAATTAACCCGCAGGATTAAGAAACAATGAATATTAATACTCGCAAGCAATACGAATTTTTGATTGATAATAATGTTGTCTCAGCCAAACCCCTTTATTTATAGGGTAAAATTCAACTAGTACAAATAGAAACCAAAAATAATTATGGCAGATTTATGAAGTTAAAACCATATCTAACTAAAATACCTAAAATAAATGGAGATATACTCTAATTCTTCTCCAAGCTATCTTGAAGAATATTATCTTATCTAAAACTATCAAATCTAATTCTAATAAAATAAAAACTCATAAATTACAATATTTAAAAAATAATTCTAAATATGAGTAAACTACCTCATTAAAAAATCCAGTGAGAAAAAGAGTATAGTGTTAATCTCCTAAAAATACTAAACTAAGAAAAATATAATAAATTACATTTTTTTATTTCTTATCATTCCCCTTGTGGTCAAAAATTTTCGTCCTCAAAATGAGAATGATCTTAAAAAATGAATGTAGAGAAACATTCCACACCATCTCTTCGAAATCCTAATAATAAACGGTAATTAGGCGCTGACTAGGCAGTGGTTGTATGCTGATTGGGATGCTGAATTGGCTTACTTGTGGGATAAGGAGAAACATTGAGAAACTCGTAATAAATTCAACAAATCACAATAAAATTACCAAATTGCGAGAAACTGAACAAATCACGAGAAGAAGATGTGGCTCAAGTGTCGCACACATGTGGAGCACGCATTTCAAAGTGACTTACGCGTGGCTCTAGCGCGTACAAGACACACGCCGGTTGTCTTCTCCGCCATTTTTTTTTCTGCACAACACTGGAACTACTGATTTACGCCAGAGTTAAATGATGGCAAACTGGAACGAGCCGGCGCAGACGCTGTCAGATAAATTGAACAAAAATGTTGGTGACGAAGAGCAGTGCAGGAAAATTTCTTGCCGATACGGTCAGAGGAGAACGAGGCTTGGAGAGAACGGCGGTGGCGGAGCTACGTTTGGAAGAACGGCGAAGCTACGTTGGGAAGAACGGTGGAGCTACGTTGGGAAGAACAGCGGAGCTTCCACAACGAAGATTCGATCGGAGCAACGGTAGAGATTGAAGCTACAATTGACGGAAATAGAGTGGCGTGCTTCTTGAGGTCGGACAGAGATGATAGGCGGTGGAGCTGACCGGAGCGGATGGAGATGACCGGTCGGAGATGCTTGCGGCGATCGGCACTGGACTTCAACGGCGGTGGATCCCCGCTTTTTTTCTTTGTTTTATTAATTTTTTTGAAAATAAAGAATACAAATACGAAGGTACCTAATGAAATCGTCCTACGATACCAACTGATTCATATGATGGTCGCAGAGACTTTTGCTTTGCTCTGATACCAAATGATATGAATCTCTTTGTGAAAACTCTGGATTGCAGAATTTTAAATTTTTGACTAAACGAGGGATTTCGCAAACCCTAGTTTAGCCGCACAAACTAATAAAAACTAGCCCTCGGGTTCTTGAATAACTCGAGAACTGTAACGCCAACTAGCCCGCAGGATTGGTATACAATTCGAAACTTTACTCGTTAACTAGCCCGCAGGATTAACTTACAAATAAATGGTTCTTTGTGCACTAACTAGCCCGCATGATTAGTTCACAAAGGGCATTGATACTTAATAAACTCGTCGGATTAAGCAACAATGAAAACTAATGCTTACAAGCAATAAGAACTTTTGATTAATAATAATGTTGTATAAAAGTGTATAATATCTCGGCCAAACCCCTTTATTTGTAGGGTAAAATTCAGCTACTACAAATAGAAACTGAAAAGAATTATGACAGTTTTAAGAAGGTAAAATCTTATCTAACTAAAATACCTAAAATAAATGGAGATATACTCGAATTCTTCTCCAAGCTATCTTGAAGAATATTATCTTATCTAAAACTACCAAATCTAATTCTAATCAAATCAAAACTCCTAAATTACAATATTTCAAAAATATCCTAAATATGAGCACACTACCTCATTAAAAAATCCACTGGAAAAAAGAGTATAGTGTTAATCTCCTAAAAAATACTAAACTAAAAAAATATAATAAATTAAAATTTTGATATCTTACCACGCTTAGTCCTCGAAAAAAATACTACAACAATTGGTTACCTCATAATTATTAAATTGGTTTTGTATAATCGAGATATTATTGATTAAACTCAATAGGTGAGAATAATAAATACCATTTGAAGATCGAATCCATTCTCCCTTACAAGCAAGACCAAGTCCTTCATAAAGCGCATGCAGTAGTAACCATTTTCCCACGTGCCCACTTGTTTTTTATGCTATTCGAACGGATAAATTGTTCACAAACACATAGTTAAGTACCTTATCGCGAATTTTTATTTCGTAATACAATTTTGAAGTTAATTGTAACCTTGAGGGACTTCCACGTGCATCCTTTGTGATTTGTAGTCATGTGATCTGTCATTATCTTAGTAATTGCGAATGAAATAGTTTCCAGGGGAGTTTGATGTAATGGATCGTACTAGAACACCATGTTTGAATGAAGAATGATTATAGCCACCATCCAATGCTTGATACAAAAATGAAATCCTCATTAGCTCAATACAATTCCACAATCTTTAATAGAATCCGAACAAGACTAATGCACTAAGTGGAGATGACTCACCACTCATAATAAGATGCGATGTATATGAAGTTGTCCTTTTGCATCAACCGCGAGCTCAATAGGCCAAACACTCCTCCATCGCCACATGGTCATGCTGTATCTTTAATGGGCAAAGAACCTCTATCCAAATTTTGAAGTTGGCAACAGATTGTACATGCAAGAGCCTATAAACATTGTTAGTCTTGTACACGGTTAGAGCATATATGTAAACATGCAAGAGCTACATGCATTATTAATATCGATGATTCAAATTAGGGTGATGTTAATACTTACAAAAAATGCATCACGGGAGGCGGTACATTATTGAAACTGAACAAGTCATCCAAATCCTCCTTCCGGATAATAGGATTTACCATGTACCAAAAACTACTCACTTCTTCCATGGGAATTTTGTACAATCATGAGGGAGGGTGTGCCGTTACAATTGTGTGGATGTTCTTCAGGGAACCATCCTTCGAGGGATTGTATGGTGGTTGCTTCATTCTAGAAACATGAGTCTTTGTCGGTTTAGGATCCCCACATGGATTGGGTAATTTTTTCGGGCTACTAATCTTTGTCTTGATCTACATTAAAACAACCTTAAATTTATGTGTGAAACATTTGTCTCAAATCACTAGTAATAGTATATTAATTATCACGTTATACCTTCTTTATAGGCCCGTTCTCCAAAATATCCACCAAACGAAGGGGCCATTCCAAAATCATTCCCAACACCTCGTCCACCGTCATTTTCTTCGGTTTCTGGGACTGGATGAACCACACCATCTATGAGGGACATTGGTTGGTTGGTAGAGTTGTGCTTATAAGCAAAGTTTGATTATTTTGAAAGCAGGGGTATACCGACTTCTGCTTTTCCTCCAAAAATAGTTTTTTTAAAATAAACTAATTTTTTAGCACTTTACCAAACACTAAAAAATATTTTACCTGTAAGCAGAACAACTTATAAGCTCTGCCAAACAGAGCCTTTGTAACATTGGCCATCACGTTATAATTTATGACGGGCTTATGATGATGTACTCATATAGATGTGTACACTTTACCTACCACCACAATGTGGCTCTCCATCAATACGTTTGGCAAGTAGTATGCACAAGCAGTTATCCTATACAAGAAGACTTGCTAATTTGAAATATAGAATGAAATATGTTGCCATATGAATAGTGTAATATATTTACTCATACCTTCATGCTGCGTTGGGTGGCGTCAACTAACATTGTTCTTAGTCGATCAAAGTCAAGGGGTTTTGACAAAGTTGGAGATGAGGGTACGGGCCAAATATCACACTCCAGGCGGTCATGTGTTTAGGTTGTCAGAGAAGCACTATGATGGGGAGTTAATGGTGTTGGTTTAAAACTTGCAATGATTCTCTCCAACTCAAGTTGCATTTTTCCCATTCAATTGTTGCGAGACATAAGCCACTAGTTGGCTTAATGTGGATTTCAAACCATCAATCTCCGTTGACTACTTAAGGTAATATCAACCTTTAGTGGTCGAGGTTTGACAAAGATGTCCCTATGTGTAGCGAGCATGCCGACACCCCGTACCCGACCTGGATGTTCTTTATTGTTAAGTGCAACCCCTAGTATATCCTTCTTTCCATCCTCTATGAACATACCAGACTTTTTTTTGTTTTAAGTCCTCCTATAAAATTACCAATAATCAATCTCATTTGTGCAAATTTTTTCTTGAACGGGCATTCATATCATATGAACTAAACCAAATGCAAAACTTACAATTTGTTTGGAAACCAACTTCGCATCTTTGGTGTGGAACTTACCCTCTTTTTTTCCTCGTCCTTTGTATCCCTTTAGCCATTTCTCAAAGCATAGAACCTCATCAGGCGTGGGATATTTCGTAGTGCCCTTGCTTCCTCTTCCGTCATTCCAAGGTCCAATTGTTCATAGACGCTTGCCTCGAACATTTACTTCACGATTATTCTTGTAGCTAGTGCAAAACCTCCACGACTCATTGTATGCAACATCTTGTTTCGTCTAGCAAGCTCATTTTTTCTAGCCCTTACACCTTGTAAAATGATTAGACCGAAGGGTTCAGAATAAAAATCGACAATGAGAATTGACTTGGAAAGACAATTCCCTTGTATTTTTTTACCAACATCACAATTTAGTCGGTAATGATATCGTACTAGTCGACTGGTCAATCTATGAAGTCGCAGACATTGTCGAAAAAAATCCGTGCTTGAACTTAGTTCATCTATGACGTCACAAGCTAATCGAAAGCACTAATATACAACCCTATTACTATAGTGAGACGTAGCATGTCCACCTAGTATTACTCATTCTTATGGAAAGTACAGACCTTTACGATTCTAAAACACTAATAAGCATACATAACATACACATTCGACGATACTATGAAACTATACTCATCTATAAGCATGTTTATCACACATTATAATGCATGCATATAATTGAAAACATGTGCCCATTGTGTTTATATTTTAAGCAATTTAATGTAAGATCCTTACCGATTGTTCATCCGCTAGTTTTTTTGCAAAGAAACCCTTCCAACTAGATTCACTTATGAAGAGATGCTTAATTCTTGGGTTGCAATTATTCTTATTTCTGAACACTTTATCCCTTGAAAATTTGGTTTTTAATTCTTTCCATATTTCACAAAAGTGCTGTATGGTCTTCTTTTAAAATCTTGCTATATCATCACATTCGATCTCGAAGGCATATTGCATGGCCTTTCATAGTTTTTCCTTGTAAGCATTGTCAACACGAGGCCACGAATCATACAAGAAGATATATACCTTTGTCCTAACAATCAAACCTATGTAACTACCCCACCGATGTCTTTCCTCGCCTATGGTATTCTCGATGTGATTCAACTTCACAGGACATTTCTTGGCTTTCTGCACCACGTCAATCAATTTCTTGCAAAATGCCCTACGTCGACCTTGCATATGTCTTTTCGAGATATTCAAATCCCTCCCTTCTTCTGGTCATTTCCTTTTATCGGGGTTGACAAGTACACCTATTTTTTTCATTTTTGTGGGTTAACAAGAACACCTAAAAAATTGCGTTCCAACTTCCTAAGGAAATTAAATAAACACTTAGGTTTTCATAATATTGATCTTCACCATTGAAAAATGGTGGAATTGAATCATTTAATGTTATCTCCAGATGAAATCCAGTACATGAAGAAGTTTCCTCATGTTGTACACCATATACACATAGAAAAATTACATCTGTAATGAACCCATAGAACCCTACATGTATACATATAGTCCACAATTTACGAGAAATTAAATAAAAAGTAAGGCTCATAACAATAACAAACACTCATTAAATAATACATATACATCCAAGGGATGTAGCCACATTGACATTACGATCATCATGTTGAAAATATGGAAACTTACCACTAATTCTGGTTTGAATACAGTAATAGCCGCCCATATATGACTAGTGAAGGTTAGAAACTAGCTGGTTCCCCTGCTAAGATTGTTGCAAGCTAATAGAGTAACCGATGTTCTTCTAGGCCTAACGAAAGTTGGCTCTTTCAATTAAACACTGGTTTAGAGTTTCAAAATATCACGTTCTAATGCTAATATGGTTTAAGTCAAGATATGATAGAAAATCTCATATGAATCCTACATGTATCAGGATCATTGATCACAAAGTGTTTTATTATAAACCCCACAAACTACCAACCTCATTACATGTGTGAGGGTTTTAATATTACCCGTCCGAAGTTTAAGATTGGTTGTGCCTATTCATAGCCAATATCATCCGATGACTTATCGTATCCATTTTAAGCAATTACTTCATATTTTTATTATAGGAGGACGATTAGTCAACCCTATGACTAGAGTCGATTTTTGAGCCTTCCCTATCATAAGTCCAGATAACATATCTACTTGTATAAGCACGACAATCATTTTCATTCCACGATTAGTTAAGCATCTTACACAAGTACGTGTTTGACCAACACATGTTCGATAAGGAAGACTTAGGAGGCCTAGACATAATATTTAATATTATTGTGTTTCTTTTACTGTTATTATTAATTGTACTCCAGAATAATCTTTCCATACTATTTAACTTGGGCCAAGAATTTGGGCTCACATAAATTCATTTTGGGATGAAAGCCCCGATAAATGTACAACGTCGCGTGCATGTCAGATGCATTTTGGTCATGTCAACACCCTTGTGCAAAATTGGATGATGTAATCTACACCCATTGACTAATATCCAAGCCCATTTTGTAGCAACCGCTGGGCCGGTTGTACTAATCGGCCCAGGTCCAATAACGGTCGACGTCACAGATATGTTTGTCATTCTACAGTCTTGTCAAATTAGAGACCGACGTCGCAGATAGAAGATTCATATTCCATTGGTGCTAGCCAGCTATAAATGGAGTGGGGTCTACAGTAATTTCCTGTCCCGATATGTATGAAGAGCGACATTGCCCGTTTGTCATTCACATTATCGTCCTTTGCGAAATAAGCTGTCACATCGCAAGTTTAGTTGAAACAACACCGTTCGAAGCATGATGTGCTCAATTTATATCCCATTTTTAACACATTCAAAATCTAATTTTCTAATAGATTAGGGATTTAATTGAAAACAAATTAAGATTTTATCAATTAAGGGGTTAGGATGAAGTCATCTGCTTTATATCCTAATTATTTAATTTATGAAGTGTTTTAGATCATATTAAAGTGTCTAGGTTTGTAGAGTTCGAGTTTTGAATAAGAATCGAAGAAGCTAAAAGATTTCGAAGACAAAAGGCCAAAATATGGAATTTTAATTGAAGTAGGCAGCAAGTTCACGGTAGGCCGCAGATATGCCTTGCGGTCCACAACGATAGTCAAAAGGGATTCTTTTGTAAAAAAAATCACCGTGAGCTAAAAACATGCCTAGCGGCCCGTAGAGACGGATCTGGGCTGAGCCATTTAATTTTCTTTTTAGCCTTTTTTCCCTATCTCATCTTCTCATCCGAATTTCTCAATTCAAAACCCTAGAACACATTTTATTTCACCATATTTTCTCTTATTTTTACCATGAATTCTTGCTATTATGTTATGGGTTTAACTAATCTAGGCTAAATATACTCTTGAGAGCGATTGGTAAGCATTCCTAGTATGAATTTGTGAGATTTGGTTTATCCTATTTTGTGCTTTGATTATTTAGTATATTTTGTGCTATCTTGTATTATTAATGCATGATTTAGACTAGGATGATCAACTAGTTGAAGATTGTGAGTTGATTATTTGCTAGGTTTTTTGTCAAACCCGGAAGACTTTGACCTTTTGTCGATGTGATTATCGTTAGTTGATGTTAGGTTATAATTGGGTGCGATAACTAATTATGATTATTGATTGATAAAATTGCTTAGATTTAGGATAAATTTAAATGGGTTTGAATAATTATCAATGTGGTTCACTAATAACGATTAGCATGAATGCCGATCCTCGTTGTCGTTATTAGTAGATATACTTGTGTTATCCCAATATATCTCGCTGGTAGGATATTGTGTTAGTTGTATTGGTTTTCCATGTGTATTGCTATTCTCGGGGAATTTTATGATGCCGATCATCTGGGGTGACCCGAGGGTAAGGGTTATTGTGTGAGGCCGATCGCCCACCCTAATTATAACCGAGAAGAGGCGAGAAATATCTTCACTCGAAATGTGGTAATAAATTATCCACAATCTGTGATCAATGCATAAAAATAGGTTAATTATTTGATGATCAAAGGATGACTATAAATGTAAACCAATTGTGCCTAAGACTTGTTATAATCATTATTTCGCCTTTCGTGCTAGTGTGATCGTATTTGCATCATTCTCTATAATTGTTTGTTAATTTAGTAATTTTAAGTTTGTGTAGTGTTTTCAAAAACCAAAACCCCCGCTTGTTACCACACACATTGAGTGACTTCTTCGTGTGCTTTTTAACTATGTTTAGCACTCAATATTTTCCTTGTGTTTGACCATGACTTACTACTGTCTACTTTCTAGTAGTTATCCATAATAACGGGCCTATAAATACCATCTTTTAGAGGCATGGCGACGGCCTCCCAAATTTTGGCACTGCTGCCGGGGAAAAGGCATATTTCATTAAAATTTTAGTGTAGCGCTTTATTTGTTTTGTTTGTTTACTTGTTTGTTGTTTACATTTGCTTTATTTTGTGATTGTTTCTTGGGATAAGTTTTTATTTCTCTAGTTCTTGGTTTATGGTCGATACTCGTACCAATAGATAAGAACTCTTGCCTTACGATCTCGATCTTTTAGGAACTCTCTGGAGAGCAAGGAGACTAGTTCGTTTTGATTACCAATGTACTCAAGTACCACCCGAAGTAGTTACAACAACTATGGAGGATGATACTAGAACCTTGAGGGAGCTCATGGATCGTAACCTTGAGAGTCAATCACTTTGCAACCACTATACTTATTTCCATCCTATTTTGTTCATATGAGTTCACCACGAATGACTCCGGTGTTTTAGTTCTTTGCTGTTGATTACTTTTTGGGGTTTCATTATTTTAGGTTTTGCATTTGTCATTTTAGGATTAGGTGTAATGTATGGTTTTTTTGTGCTCAAAACATTTTGTGCTTGATGTTAAAGTAGTTGTGCTTAAGCCTTGTGCTTAATTAGTTTGCTTTCAATGGCGTTTTTGACCATTTGGGTACATCTTGCACACCTTTTTAGCTTCATCGATATAATGTGCAATGTCGCAGATTCATGCCTATGATTATGCGACTTTGCAGTTTACATATCGGTCAGGTCGACAGTTCTGCGAAGTGTATGCGATCTCGGTCAAAAATTAAATTCCTATCACCGAATGGTCTATCTGGCTAACTTTCACATATTTTATTGTTCAATAGATGTCTCCATTGAAGAAAACTGCAAAAATGGCGAAGGGATAGAAAGATGGAGCAAGTACCTCCCGCTCCAAAAAGGTGAGGACCCTTGACTAACCTCCGTCACCTACATTCGATAAAAAACGCCTCTTCACCGAGGAAACCAAAGAGCATTTTACAATTATGCAGAATAGAAGGGTGAAGGAGTTCAAATGGATGCGTCATAAGGACGTGGAACGGCTCCACTTAGACATCTTCCTAGAGCCATTCACACCTTTAGGGATGGTGGGGTTGATTTGCCTTGACAAGCCAACCTACAAAACAAAGGTCAAGGAGTTCTACGCCAATTTCAAGCGTATGACCAATACAAACTACAAAATAAGAGTGAACGACATGACTATGGTGCTAGCATTGAAGGAGATCAACGAGGTGATTGGATGCACCATTGGAGGAGATGATCAGTCGAAGGTTGTGCCCCTGCAAGTATATTGGAGAGACTCATGGTCTCCTAGAGTCAATGAGGATGATTCGGAAGAGGCCCTCGACCCTAACCATATGGCCGAGAAGTAATTCAAGATTAATTTGGACAACAGGTTCATCACACCAAGGTCCGTTAAGATTGATGTATTGGAACTTTAGGAGAGGATGATGTATATCATCATTGTACAAATTCTTGTGACATCCTTCTGAGTGCACTATAATGGTACCATCTTGTACTACCACATCGCAGGGAAGAAAGTAGTCGACTTCGGTTACACTATCATCACAAGATGCACACGACATCTCCTGCTCCGAAGAGTTGCACCCTGCCCTATGGCAACATTATCACTGCCCTCTTAGAGAAGCAAGGAGTAAAGATCAAATCAACAGTCAAGATCCATTGATCGGAACTACTTCGACAAGAAGAACTTGCACTGGGAGGCGGGGACATGGATTGATCGCAACGTCCCCAAGGGAAACTTTGAAGTGCCTACCCAGCCCAATTTTAAAGGTACTCCACCTACACCTGTAACAATGCATCATCAATCTTCCACTCCTATCCCATGATCGAGGGTACGGAATTCCATTTATTTCCATTTGGTCCCAATTGTTTATCATTTTAAATTGTAACCTTTTTATGAAATTAACGTTCCTTTAATTTTTCACATAAAGAACTAAAGCGCAGCACATGAGGCATAATCATAATGGACGTGGCAGAGAAAAATGCTCTTGTTCATCACACTGAATACCATGTGCGCCAAGTGATGATGAAGTTTGCAGACCTGAATGCAATGTTTACTGGTTCTATCAACGCACCTCGTGTGGACCCCATGATAGCTGAACCTGATCATGAAGCACACCACGATGAAGAAGAGGGCTGAGAGGAAGTGGAAGAGATTCCAGATTATTAGGCAAGGGTACCAAGGGATAAGGACAAGGTGCTAGCCGACAGTGAAGGCAACAACATTGATGAGATCGGGACGGAGTCAGAAGAAGATAGGAGGAAGCATTTAAAATTGGCATCTGACTATGGAAATTCATCGGAAGAAGATGATCTCAATCCTCTCTTGTCACCCTCGAATTGATGTCCTTGAATTAGAATTTGTATCGATTTGAGTGCACTATGAATTTGGTCTCTTTTGTGACCTGGCATGATGTGATTTGGATTCTATGTTAGCATTTGTGATTTATGGATTCTATGCTAGTGTTTTTGATATGGATTCTATGTTAGGATTCATGTTAATTGTTTTAGTAGAATAGAAAATAGGTGTATGGCTGTTGTGAACTAGGAATGAGACCCTTAGATGAATCATTTCATTTTCTGGTTGAATAGGTTTATAAGGGATGATTTCAAAGGGAAACTGAGCATATGCGACGTCGCACTATAGTCGCACATCATAAGATTGGTTCTTCAGAGAGGTTACCGACATGCTAGCGACATCGCATGAATTTATTGATTTAAGCTGATTTAGGCACTGGCTTTGACTGATGGGCAGCTGCGACGTCGCCGTGACCAATTATTTTAGACCAAATTAGTCGCTGACTACTAGTACGACGTTAACATCTCTGTTTCATCAACTTTGTACTCAATTTTTATACCACGGTTGGACATTTGCAAAGTCGCATACGAGATGTCATCCACACCTATTTGTCCACCGATGTGTTTGCGATATCAATTTCTAACTTTCCCAATCTAATCAATGCCTCATTTTTTGATATTAAGGATATACTTTGGATTAACCCATTACATTAAAACAAGGACAATCCCATAAACATTCCACAAGGTTATTTAAGATGATGTCTAGACCCAAACTATATTTTCTTTTTCCGCTTGTTTGATTTGGGGTGCCTCTCAATCCACACACCTTCTTCGTGGTCTCTCTTCAAAGATAACTCCACTCAAAAATATTCTCTTGACCAACAGTACTTATGCTGGGTGGAGTGTGTGGAATAATGTCGGACAGTGAAGATGGACAACAGTTTCCCACAAATTGACTTTTACCTTAAATGACCACAGATTTGCTAGAAACACAATGATCATCAATATAAAACACATGTGTAGCTTGGGAAGCAAGTATGTAAGGATCTCAAGTTGAATAATTACAAGTTAAATGGACGACTGTAAAGCCTAGGTCGTCCACCGATACACCGACATTGTTATCAACCCACTTGCATTTGAAAAGTGGTACCCTGAAACTTGTGTAGATGATGTGTCCATAATATACGGTGATTTTGGGATCTTTATACTAATTTTGGTATGCTTTTGGGCTTTAGATACTCCATTTTACCTTAAAATTCTATTAGGAGAGTTAAGGGCAACTGTTGCGCTCTTATTACTTTTCTAAGGAATTTTGTGAGACAAGGTAATAATTCAAAGATTTGAAGGCTACTTTTGAAGACAATAAAGACCATGAAGACTTGAAGACGTGAAGAAGAGATGGGTACACTTAAACAAGAAGAAGAAAATATTGAAGAACAGCTTACTCTGTCTGTCGCTAGTCGCCATGCATGTGTCGCGAGTCGTGACAGGTCGCTCCCTAGATCTACTTTTTGACCTTTTGTACTATAAATACCATCTCATCCTATCTCCTTCACACAACTTTTTCACCCCAATTATGTAGCTCTAAAACCCTAGTTTTCTACCATTTTCATCTTTGTTTCATCTTGATTTTATGTTTGAATTGCTGTTGTTGTTTATTATGAATTCTAGTAGCTAAACTTTGTCTTGGGAGTAATTGATTAAGGCTTCTAAGCCCATGGCTTGAGAACTGTATATGAGTTATTTAATGCATATCTATTATGCATTTATTATGTTTTAATGTTGGTTGTTGAATACATTAATGGGGTTGGAAGTTTGAGTATATGAATTGCTTGTATGATTACTTGTTAGGGTTGGGAAAAAGTAGCTTATTTCCCCCCTCTTTGATATGGAATCCAAGAGTATAAATTAAAGCTTCTAATGGTGTTGATGATTTGATAAATGCTAGATGAATGTGATAATGTCAAATTCTTTGTCATGTTTGTTTTGTGTAGAAAATTGGAAAAGTCTATGAATGTTGATCGTTCTTGACAAATTTTGCGTAAATGCATGAATTGGTTCAAGGCTTAGACACGGTGTAGTGTTTATAAGTGTTACCAAGCTTGTTGAATCTTCATACTTAATGCCATTAATGGGATAGGCGTTGATCGACTGAAGGAGTCATTAGTAAGGTTTAGCAAGAGATGTCAAATTCACTCTTGTAAACTAATATCAAAGAAGGATAGAATATTTATCTTCACAACAAGTAGTAAAATTATTGAATAGGTTGTATGTTAAAGGATAGATAAGTTGCTTGGAAGTGGAAATGAATTGCGCCCAAAGTCCCGTAACTTGTGTTTAATCTCTTCTTAGTAGTTTGTTGTATATTTAGTAGATTTAAATTGCTTCCTACTTAACTTGTCTTTAAATTCATAACTTATAAAAACTACCTAAAATCACCCCTCTTTACATGTTTATATATATATATTCTAATATAGTATTTACCCTTATATGTGTAAAAATTCCTTCTTCTTCGTGGATGACTTTGACTTTCCATCATCTACTTAGTTGTAGTTAGGAATTAATTATAGTTTATAAATTATATTTTTGAGAGGTACAACGACGACCTCGCAAATTTTGGCGCCGCTGCTTGGGAAGAGTCTTGTATGTTTAAGCGCGTTGGCATATTATGTGTGAATATGTGCTAGTTGTGAATATTTTTTGACTTTTGTTTGGTTTTTATTTGATCTTTTTTTAGCTTGGAAGTGTATTATTCGAGTTCTTGGTGTATGGTTCGTACTCGATCCTCTTCACAAGAATCCCAAAACTACGACCCTGAGTTAGAGTTAAACTTGAAAGGGGCTAGGAGGCTTTCTTTGGAAAGTGTGAATAACACCCCTCCTAGTGACCGTTTCGTGGAACCTTTTACCTCTATGGATCACCAGGAGGAGCATGAGGAACATGAACGGGAGATTTCGAAAGGAGGACCTCAACACCCTCACCTTTAAGGGGGAGGTGTCCCGTTGAGGAAAATTCAATTGAGGGAGGTTATGACTCCCAATCTAGAGCAACAACCAATGTGCATCACATATCCGGTGGATGGAGCTGATATGCATTTTGAGTTGATGTCCAGATTAATACTCTTGCTACCCACTTTTCTTGGTAAGCAAGGGGAAGATCCCAACAAACATATCTCTGATTTCCACATGGTTGTGGTATGCTTCCCGAAGGGGTGAATGAGGAGATTTACAATTTGAAGGCCTTCCCGGTTTCATTGCAAGATGTCGCAAGGGATTGGCTTCATTATCTTCCAACCGGGAGCGTCACCTCTTCGATTGAGTTGAAAAGGAAGTTTCTTACAAAGTACTTCTCGGCTTCAAAATCTTCCATCTTGAATATGGATGTTAGAAATATTCTCCAATGGCATGAAGAGTCATTTTATGACTACTGGGAGAGGTTAAAGAAATTTCTCTCAAGTTGTCTGTATCATGGATACTTGGATGGGGATTTGGTGTACTATTTCTATTATGGTCTTATTGATCAAGATCAAAGGCTAGTGAGGGGATCTTGTAGTGGTTACTTTGGGAACAGGACCTTGAGGGAGGCTATGGAGCTCCATGAGGAGCTAGCCGAGGAGTCGAGGAATTTTAGCTCAAGGGCCAATTTAAGGAGACAAAACCCCAACAATGCAAGTGCTTCATCCAAAAATGGGAAGCTTGAATACCAAATCTCAACACTCCTATGGTTAAGGCTTTGAAAACACAATCTAGGGCTAAACCGCATGTGAAATCTTGTGAGATATGTTCTTCACTGCATTCTATAGACGTTTTTCCTACTTTTCAAGATGACTATGTGGAGGAAATGAGTTCCATGTGATATCAAGGAGGCCAAGGATACCAAAATCAAGGGTATCAAGGAAATCAAGGCTACAAATAAGGCTACCAAAACTGTCCTAACAATGCAACCAATCAAGTTCACCCAAATCTCCGGTATGGAAATGTACAAGGGGGTCAAAGTTCTCAACCTTATCGCCCCCTCAACAACAATATCAACCTCCTCAACCACAATACCAAAGGCTTCAAGATAAGCCCCACAATAAAGGTGAAAGTTCGGGGATATTAAAGAAGGAAATCATGCAAGCCATTAGGAAATTAACCATATGTGCGGACAAGGCCGAGAAACACCTAGAGAAGACCGACTGTAGCTTAAAAAATCTAGAGACCCAAATGAACCAAATGGCTCAAATCTTGAGTCGAATAGAGGCGAGAGATTCGGAAAAAACCTTATTAAACAGAGCTTAACCCTAAAAAATGCAAGTGCTATCACTTTGATAAGTGGTAAAGAGGTTGGTACTTCCTGGGATGGTGAAATTGTAGAAAATGAGCCCATCGTGGTTGAGTTGTTCGAGAAGGAAGTGGAAGAAGAGGCTGAGAAATTAGCCAATGACAGGAAGGTAAGGAGAAGGAAGAACAGATCATCATTGAGAAATCAACATCTATTCCCGAGTCTTCATCCCCTTCTCACAATAAGGAAAATATGGTTGAAATTCCTCCCTATGTGCCGAAACCACCATTTTCGGAGGCTTTGAAGGACAAACGGAGGAAAGAGGACACCAAGGACATCTACAAAAGACATCTACGATGTCTTTCGTAGATGTGAGGTAAATATCCATCTCTTGAATGCTATTTAACAAATTCCTAGATATGCTAAATTTCTTAATGAGTTATGTGTCATGAATATAAAACAAAGAACAAAAAATAAGTTAAAGAACGGAAAAATGAGCATGTTTCCGATTTGTGTCAAAAAGAGTTACTCCTTAAAGTGTAGTGATCTCTACATTTCACAATCCCTTGCATGATTGGAAACACAAACTTTGAAAAATCCATGATTAATCTAGGTGCATCAATAAATGTGATTCCTTACTCTTTGTATGAAAGCCTCAATTTGGGTACTTTGAATAAACCGGCGTGGTAATCCAATTAGCCAATTTTTCTAGTGCATACCTTAAGTGTATTTTTGAGAATGTGTTGGTTAAGTTAGATTACTTAATATTCCTTGCGGATTTTTATGTCCTTGACATGGAACATGATAAACATGCTACCCCAATTTTGTTGGGGAGGCCATTTTTGAAAACCTCAAGGATGATGATTGATGTGTATAATGGTATCCTCACCATGGAATTCGATGTGATTAAAGTATAATTTAACATAAATGACTCTATGAAGTATTCTAGTGAAGAATATGCTTGCCATACTATAGATATTGTTGAAGATGTTGTGCAAGATGTTTTTAAATTAAATGGTGATGATTACTTGTTAGTTACTTTAGAATGTGCTAGTAGTGATGCATACAATGTATATTCTATGAGCACTAACTTGAAGGAAAGCTTTGAGGATTTGAATGTTCTTGAGAAGATGCCCCCGCTACTTTCCAAAGGTGTAGGGTAAGCATTTTCTCAGAATTTATTGAAAATTTTGTTGAAGTGCTCATGGATTATTTCACCGTTCATGGTAATTCTTTTGACATTTTTTAGCAAATTTAGCACAAGTTCTTAAGCGTTGCATTGATACTAATCTTGTGTTAAATTCCGAGAAATGTCATTTCATGGTAGAACAAGGTATTGTCTTAGGCCAAATTATCTCCTCTAAGGGTATTGAGGTAGACAATAAAAAGATAGAGACAATTCAAACTTTACCTTATCCTACTAATGTGCGCAAAGTGTGCTCTTTTCTTAGTCATGCAAGATTCTATTGGGTTTATCAAGGATTTTTCAAAAATTGCATCTCCTTTGTGGAAGTTGTTGCAAAAAGACATGGAATTTGTGGTGGATGAGGGTTGTAAAGGGGCCTTCAATTTATTGAAGGAAAGATTAATTTTGGCCCCTATCATTCTATCCCCTGATTGGTCCATGCCTTTTGAGATTATGTGCGTTGAAAGTGATTACGTTGTCGAAGCGTTGCTTGGTCAAAGAGTTGGGAGGGTGCCTCACACCATTACTAAGCATTCATGACTCTCAACGAGGGCCAAAGGAACTATTCCACCACGGAAAAAGAATTGCTAGCGGTGGTATTTTCTTTAGAAAATTTTTAATCTTATTTGTTTGGTACCAAAGTTATTGTGTACACTGACCATGCAGTGCTTTGTCACTTGATAACGATGAAAGAGGCCAAGCCTAGATTGATAAGGTGGATCTTGCTTTTAAGCGAGTTTGACTTGGAGGTATGAGACAAGAAGGTAACGTAGAACCTTGTAGCGGATCACTTGAGCTTGTTGGTTCCATGCCAAGAACTTGAGGTAAAGTCACCAATGATGGAGCAAATATGTGAAGAGTTTCCCGATGAATAATTGTTCACAATCGGGAACCTTCAACCGTGGTAGCCGACATTGGGAATTTCCTTTTCTCTGGTATATTTCCTCCCCATTTTATAAAGGCTCAAAAAGATAAGCTAATAAGTGATGCTAAGTATTATGTGTGGGATGATACCTTTTTGTGGAAATATTGTGTTGATCAAGTTGTTAGGAGATGTGTCCCCGGTAATGAAGTGCATTCAATTCTCGTCTTTTGTCATTCATACCCATGTGGTGGTCATTTTGGAGCAAAGAGAACCACTAGGAAAGTCTTAGAAGGTGGTTTTTACTGGCCTACATAGAATAAACATGCATACAATTTTTGCAAATCTTGTGATAAATGTCAAAGGATAGGATATATCTCTTCTAGGAATGAAATGCCTCAAATCCCTATTTTGTATTGTAAAATCTTTGATGTTTTGGGCATTCATTTTAAGGGACCTTATCCTAATTTTTGTGGCTTTACATATATTCTTCTTGCTATTGATTATGTTTCAAAGTGGGTTGAAGCAAAACCCACTAGGAATGATGATTCTAAAGTGGTTGAATATTTCTTAAAAGATAATATCTTCTCTAGGTTTGAGGTCCCTCGAGCCTTGATTAGTGACTGTGGCACCCATTTTTGTAATGAACAGTAGAGGAACTTTTGAATAAGTATGGTGTGAAATACAAGACATTCATCGCATATCACTCACAAACCAATGGCTAAGCCAAAGTTTACAATAGGAAAATCGAGTCCAACTTTCAAAAGACGCGTTAACCCTAACCGGGAGGATTAGAGTTCTCGATTGAATGACAAATTTTGGGCACATAGGATGACTTATAAGACAAGAATTTGTATGTCACTATATCGGTTGATCTTTGGAAAGACATGCCATTTATCGGTGGAAATAGAGCACAAGGCTTATTGGGCGGTCAAGAACTTCAACCTTGATATAGATGAGGTCGATTTTCATAGGAAGTTACAATTGCAAGAATTGGAGGAAATACGGAGGGAGTCCTATGAAAATTACAAAATCTACAAGGAGAAGACAAAGGCTTGGCTTGACAATATGATTAATGGGAAGGAATTTGAAAAAGGTCAAAAGATCCTCCTATTTCAATCCCGCCTCGCATATTTCCCGGTAAGTTGAGGTCACGGTGGATTGGCTCTTTTCAGGTGGTAAAGGTGTTCCCACATGGTGTGGTGGAAATATTGGATCGATCTTAGTCCAATTACTTAAGGTAAATGGACACCGTTTGAAACATTACCACGAAAGTTTTGTGCCAGAAAAAGGAGAATATGTTGATCTTCTTGATCCAGTTTGTGAGTAAACCCCACGAAGGGAGGTCCGACGACATTAAATAAACTTGGGTTTGATCATCCGGATCATCACTCTAGACTTTCCATTGGTATTGTTTCAATTTAAGTTTTTGTCGTTGATTTCATTATTTTGCCGTGTTATTTTCACGGATGTGTTTTTCCATGATTTTGTAGCGAATTGAAGTGCATTGCACTGGATAGATGAAGGATTCAAGGCTATAAGGAGGGTAGAAAGGCATGGAAGTCGGTAAATTTGAATTTTTTTTAAAGTATGGGAGACCCTATCTGTCGCGAGTCGCTTAGCCTATATTGCGAGTCGCGACGAACAGGGGATTTTCGTCGACTCCCAGCTTCATTTGTTCGCCACGACGAGCCTGTCACAATCATGACCAAAATCAAAACCAGTTTATGAAAATTAGAACCTACAGGTAAAAAATTTTGTGAGTCGCGAAGAATGTGTCACAAATCGCGATAACCATGTCGCGAGCGCGACAAAAATTAGAAAGAATCTGGAAAAATGCCAACTCCCAGTTCAATTTGGTCGCGAGTCACAAAATTTCCATCGTGCTCATGACTAAATCATAAGTTTTTTGGAAATTTTGCAACTCCCAGGTCAAACAATTCGCGAGTCGAGATGGGTTTGTTGCGAGTGGCGATGAAAATCAGAAAAAGATTGAAAAAGATACAAGTCCAAGGACCAAATTTTTGTGACTTGCGATAGGTCTGTCGCGAGCGCTATGGACATTTGACTTTTAAGATTCCGTTGACTTCATCTTTGTACCTTGCGGTAGTCCCATCGTGAGTTGCAACACTGCAGCTATAAAGATAAAATGGGCAGTACCCAATATTTTCCAACCAACCCTCTCAACTCCGCTGCTCCTCCACCATAACCATTGCACCTTTGCCATTCTCCCGCCAAATATGGCCAAAAATCACCATTTAAACTGGCCGAAATCATTCCCATACCAACCCCCAATTGATTTCCATTCTATTTCACCCCAAATCCCTCCAAATCCGCCACGAACTTAAAACCCTAACATTTGGGGATTTCAAATTTGAAAGTTAGTAGAGTTAGAAATTATTACGGGCTCAGTTAATCCATCCCCCTAGGCATCTAATTGGTACACTCTTTCACTTCTTTGCTCTTAAATTGTGATATTGGTTAAATTGTGGATTTTTATGAATATGTCAATTTATGGGAATTATTGGACTGTGGATGAAAAATTGTTTCATGGATTTGGAAATGTCATATTGTGTTTATAATTTCATCTTGGATGAGAACTAGTAGGACTTGATTTTTCTAGTTTGGTTTTGGCATTGGATAATGAAATTATTGTATTTCATGGCTATACTGGTGTTGTGGTTATTTTGTGGCTATGGTTTGTTCTTTTGGTGGAAATGTTTTTCTATGGTTTTCTTTTGATGTATACTCTGGACATTTTTGACATTAGCTAATTAACCTATGTTTGTGCTTCTAGGAAATTACACGTAGGCTATGTGTTGAGCTAGATTGGTGATATAGAAGTGCATACTATGTGTGTTAGCTATATGTTGATCTCGAATTGTTGGAAATTACAATGCTTGGAAAAATTGCTTAAATAGGACATAATTGTAGCATAGTACATTTAGCAATGCATATGGATCGAATTTTACATGTGTTGACATATAAGCATTCTTGCATCTTTGTAGTAGCTTTTTGATGATTGTAGTGTGTCTACTACATCATTTTGACTATGAGTGCTAATTTCTATAATGATGCTTGGATGTTTATCAATGTGTGTTACATACCTTAGTGAAATAACATCCTAGTGATGATTGCATAATTTTTGTCCATTATATCCTTGTGCGTTTGACATTGTTTGCTATGTTGATAGACATGCCTCCAAAGAGACCTACTCAAGCTACAAGCGCATATGCTCTACCTCCACCTCCTCCACCGGTAGCCGAGCCAACACCATCAACTCTCCCAGATAGATTTTTGGGTTTGTGCCAGATCACCGATGCTTATGTTGATAGATAGGATATGTTAACGTCAAGGAAGATCCTGGAGATATGTTTCACTGATGAGAGCGAGATGGAGGTCCTTCAGCTGAATAAGTGAGTCCTATGCATCCTCGATAAAGGAGGTATGGGAGGTGTCTTGTCACGAGGTGAACTACTTGAGATACACCTTGGCATTTTTGACCACGTTAAGGGCATACATTGAGAAGAATGGAGTGCCCTGGGAGAGTTTATTCAATTTCATCTAAATGACCGATCCATTGAGATGAGTCTCTAAAAAATTGAGGAGGTGTTTGGTTTGGATGGAGCAGAGATCCTGGTGAGGTTCGATTTGGAGAGAAATACCCCCACCACTAAGGAGAACTTTTTATTTTGAAACACTATCACCAAGAATGTTCGGAATGTGAGGGACAAGAACAATTTAATCATCCATCCTGCTCTTCGATATGTACATCGGCTGCTCTCCACCACTTTTTTCTATCGCGCTGAGGTGACAAATGTGCAGAATGACGAGGTTTGCTATTTGTGGGAGTTGACTAGTGAGGGCATGGGATATGGAGGATGTGCTGATTTATGGGTTACAAAGGTACTTGAGGAGGCAAATGAGGACAAGGAATAGATATCGGTAGGTGGCATGATCACCCTCTTTGAGGAGCATTTGCACATCGCCAATCCTGAGGGCCTTCAGCGACTTGGTAAGGGTGAGTCATATAGCATCACATTGTCCCGGATGGGAAACGTCCACCTGATCAAGACCAAGATATATCTAGGGGTATTTTATTGGTTGTATATGGTTGGGGGTGTCACATTCATCAAGTTTCAACAACCCTAGTGTACTAAGCTAGAGATTTACACCCCTGTGACTGATTTGCCGATTGAGCCAGATGCAGTCAGACGAGGCACTCATCTCTCTACCCAAGATATACAACATTTGCCACCGCTTTCCCCCACAGCAGTAGCAGCCTGATCCGATGCAGGAGAATCAAAGCCACCACAACCATGGATATGGATGAGGAGATTTATTAGCTTGCATCCAGAGTCTGGGACATGCAGGCACGCTCTGGTGGTATCCGGGCCCCAGATCCCAGGGTAGCGAAGCGCAGGGAGAGGCGTCAGAGGAATGAGAAGTGGATGGCTCTATATCGGCGGCACTATTGAGATGGTGGTTCGTCCTCACCGCAGTGATTGGTAGCATATTTTACTTTCGTACTCTCCTACTTTGATTTGTATTGTGTTTTTCCCTATTTTGTCTACATTGAGGGCAATGTAGTGTTTAAGTGTGGGGAGGGGATTTATCATTTACTAATTTCTTTTGGGATGATTTAGACTTGGATATTCTGGATATTTTTGTTGGTTTTGGGATACATTTATCAAAAATAAATAGGACCACATATCAATATCTCCCGTGCAACATGAACCAATATGTGCACTATGATGTCAAAGAATGAGGGAGGGAAATACATCTCTAACTGGCAAAACATGATTACTATATTCTGGATATTTTTGTTGGTTTTGGGATGTTATGTTTTGATGTATTCGAATGTTTTTGTAGCTTTGAAATGCGGAAGCTTTTTAACTATTTTTGATTGGAAAAGCATGGAAAACTGAAAAAAATTGAAATATTTGATAATGAAAAAGAATAAAAGAAAAAAAGAAAACCCGCTAAGTTGTAAACCCAGGAGGGCAATTTAGGCAACATTGAGGGCTGGATAGATCGAAAATCTAAAAGGGCAGCCTAGGAAAAAATGAGAGGCTAAATGTGTGGGCGAGATGTGAGATAAAAGAAAAATGATGTGTGGCTAGGATGAAAGGGCTCCTAGGAAAAATTAGAGAAAGAAAAAGATTTTTTTTAACAATCTACTCTTTTTCCAGCGTTGGAGTCATCAGGTTGCAGTTGACATATGGATGGATCAGGTAGCCTAACATCACGAGCCTTCTTGGGATTGGGTAATTTAGCCGGGAAAATGAAGTAAGGTATGAAATTCTTGATTCTTTGTATACTTCGTTTTTGGGTTGATATATTGGTATGAAGTGAATCTTGTATTTGAACATTTGACATGGTTTTGACTTCACTTGATACCATTGGATTTTGGGAATATCAATTCGGGATTTGGAAATGTTTCTATGGGAATTAGCGACTTGATAAGTGGTATATTTTGGTAGACTCAGGAATG
>JAULKM010018761.1:0-14339 GCA_032355605.1 Rubia tinctorum
TACTTGAGCCTATAGACCCATTTGGAGCCAACAATGTTAGCATCCGAAGGTCGAGGCACTAAGTCCCAAGTGTGCTGACTACAAAGAGCCTCCATCTCGTCATCCATGGAAGAAATCCAAGCCGGATCTTGAAGAGCAGTGTGATAATCCATGGGCCCAGATTGAGCAAGTAGAGCAGTAGTAAGACCATGAGCGATAATGTCTGAATAATTTTTGCACTAAATAGCATCAGTAGCCAACCTAGTAGCCACCCGATAAGTGCGAGGCCAAGGTAGAGAGGCCGAAGGAGTAGTCATAACCGAAAAAGGAGCTGGGAAAGGGGCCAGTGAGGTGGTCGGTGAATCGAGTGGGCTGATCGATGGCGGGATAGGTAAATCAGGATGCATCGTAGCGGCCACTTGATGGTTTGAATCAGCATAGCAGATAGAACCTGGTGTCGTAGTCGGTGAGGATGATAGCATTGAGGAGCCAAGAGGGGACGCCATAGTGGAAGAAGTAGGGATATCAGCTGCTGTAACAATGAGATCCAAAAAAGTAGAGACATCCAGAGAGGATGGAGGTACTGAAGTAGAACCATAAGCATAAGGGAAGAAAGTGTCGTCAAATCGAGCATGTCTGGTAACATATATATTTCCACAAATAGGATCCAAACTTCTATATCCCTTGTACTGGTAGTCATACCCAAGAAAAATACGGGGCAAACTGCGAGGTGCGAGTTTTTGAGCTGCATATGGACAAAGTTAAGGGCACACATGACAACCAAATGCATGGAAGTTCGTGTATATAGGAACCCGGCCATTGATAACCTCATATGGTGATCGTCCACCAAGGACAGGAGTGGGCAGCCGATTTATAGTATAAGTAGCTGCAACAAAAGCGCGAGGCCAGTGAGAGAGAGACATGAGAGTGGTATAACATAGATAGGCCCATCTCAGTAATGTGGCGATGTTTGCGCTCATCCCGACCATTCTGCTCAGGAGTATGCGAGCAAGAAATATGATGGTGAATGCCCTTTGTCTGAAAGTGAGAGCGTAAGCGACCATTTACGAACTCAGTCTCCCCATCACTCTAAAACACCTTAATGGTGGAAGAGATCTGGTTCTCCACAAAAGTCTCAAAATGGCAATAAACATCCCAGAAATCAGACTTGCAGCGCAGTTGGTAAAACCACGAGAGTCGGGAATGATCATCGAGGAAGAGAGCATAGTAAGAGAAACCATCAACAGATAAAATAGGGGAGGACCCCCGTAAGTCACAGTGAACTAGATCAAGTACCCTAGCAGCACGTTTATCATTTGTATAAAAAGAAAAATGCTTCCCTTTCACATGCATCACAAAGGGTAGGTTTCGGCAAAATCGATGAGACAGATAAAGATCCAGAAGCTCTCAAACCAGAAATAATGGAATGTGGTACATGACCAAGTCTAGCCAGATTTCAAAAGACGCACGCAACGTATTTGATTCCACAGTTGATAACAAAGCAGATGCATCATATTCTAAAATATAAAGCCCATTTTAACTGTGACCGTGACCCAAGGTTTCACTAGTAATTTTATGCCAAACAATCAATGATCGATCATCAAAACAAACAACAACATTTAAATTCCGAGTTAATTTGCTAATCGAAAGCAAAATTTTAATAATGTCAGGCACAATGAGCACATCATAAAAAGACACGGATTTAGAGATCCGAGAATTACCAACATGAGTAATAGGGAGTTGATAACCATTACCAACATATACGCTGGAAGAACCATGATAAGTTTCGAGATTACCGAGGAGATGAGTGCATTCATGTTACCTTGAGAGCACTGTTTCAATTGGTTAGACTATAACTTTAATTGGTTAGTCTTGTGAGGAATTGCATGTTGGGGGCGCTATACTAATCCCTAATGAGGGGAAACCCTTGGATTAACCCGATATATTAGTGTGATAGTTTGCAGCAACTAGGGTCGTTGTAAAGCGACTAAGGTCGTGTCACCTCTAGAGTAATCACAAGATGCCAATTCCTCTGCCTCTCCAGCACTAGGGATTGGTATCTATAGTGGAGTGTCCCGAAATTATTATCCTCACATTCATATCTAAAAATGTCTACCTGCACAATGCATTATTCCTTTAAGCGGGGGCACGTTAGCATTGGGAGTAAGATGACGGGGATGAAATACGGAGTAGGAAGGATTGGAGTGTATCTCTAATTACAGAGGAGGTGTGATAAACATGTATGTGGTGGCGATGTACCTTGTGTGACAGCATTGGAAAATACCTGGCTATCCCCACACTATGTGACATTGGCATAAGATAGGTTTATATGTCTTGCATGTGATAGAATCTTGGATGTAAGTCAGTCATCGGTCATGTTACGCAAATATTTCCCAAGTGCTAGTGATATATAGTTTTACTCTTGTGTTCTTGCATGCTTGTAGTTGTTAGATAAAAATCCCCCAAAACTTGTTTTGCAACATTAACTATACCTGACACATGATCGGATTGACGACCCGATTGCGGCTTTGTATAGTTAACCGTTAAATTCCTAGCATCTCTGTGGACGACCCCAGTCTTTCCGCTATCTACCCTATAGGTAGTTTAGTAGTAGGAACGGAAGCAACATTAATTACAAATATTTATATATGTGAAGCCACTCAGCGGGTTAATTGGTGCCTAATTAACGACCCCACAGGGAGGCGGAACGCCCATGGGAAGTAATTCCCATATTTATTCGAGAGTTTCATTCATTGACTTGTCGGTCCATCCACATTTGACGTTCAAATTCATTATCCGCAAAGTGGCACTCAAAACAGATTGGTTGGAACCATTGTACAATGGGGTCTTCTAGTCATAATGTAAAGCTTGAAGTATCTCGAGTTTACCTTCAAAATCTCAAGCAACATCATTCACCGTTGAATAAAATTCCTCATTGGCATCTAAATCATCTCCCACATTCTTCTTATCCAATTCAACGTTAAGAGACGTTCCCTCAACTTCCCCATGCCAAATCCAGGTAGTGTAGGTAGTTTGAAACCCTTTCATTATTAGATTTTCCCACAACTTCTTCCTCCCTAAATACACATCATTTCTACAATCCTTACACGGGTATCGTGCACGGACCGAACCATTTTAGAAGCATGTTCAAAATCTAAAAAGAGAAAAGATTCTTCCAAATGCATATAATCGGGATATTTTCTATGATCATTACCAATGAGTTCAATTCGATCCATTTCCCTACAAGTCAATTATAACTCAATCCATGAACAACCAATGCACATTTATCACAACACATATTTACATAAAATGAAAAACTAATTCAACTTATGTAATTTCAAGAAATACATATTCATATATTGTGTATTTAAAGATATTTAACCATTATTACATACACACAAGGAATGCATGGAACAAATCAAAACATACCTATACCAATGATAAATTGTGTTCTCCAATGTTGTAATTCACTTCTTCATCAATAGATACCATATGGAAGAGAGCCACCAATTTTTTTATATGGATTAAAAATAGATTAATTTAGGGCTTATAAGAAAAAAAAAGTTCCATACTCGGAAACCAGTTTTAAAAAATGTTGACCCCGCTCATATGCTTTCGAACTCGGAAAAAGGGTCATACAAGAGTTATGTACTTGGAAACTACCCTCAAATTTCAATCCGAACTCGGAACCTCCGTCTGTTCCATGAATTCGACCCAAAAATCTATTTGCGAACACGAAACCTAGCTTTCGAACTTAGAAACTTTTAAGATCAAAGGAAGTTTGACATAATTGCCTTTGATTTAGCTCAATTAAAGGCGATTATGCCAAGGACTTGCCTTTAATCGAAATGATTAAAGGCGGTTAAACCACCTTTAAAGTCATTTTCATGACCCAAACGATGGCTTCCGAGTTCATAACAGTGTAAGGAAGGCAGTTCCTCCTTTTTTTGCGGAACCGCCTTCTAATGGTGTCTTAAATGGGCACCTCTCAACTAGTGCCACCATGTTGTAATGGAAACTGACCCCTCTCGGGCGGTTGACCTACTGACAACTGAGGAAAAGTCTTCGCAAAAATTGATCGATATTGTAAGGCACATTTGTGCTATTAGGAAACAAGGTTCATTCACCTTCAATCACACTTTTAGAGAAGGTAATCAGCTGGTTGATTATCTGGAAAATATGACAATTAAAGCCCATGGAAAAACTTTGAATCAACACTTGTTGGTGATGAACATTTAAACTTCTTGTCAAGGAAAGACAGATTGATTCCACACTTCAGAAGAATGCACTACAAACTTCAATGAAGATCTCAAAGTTCTGAAGAAATGAAAAATACGATCTGATGAGTCGATGACAGTAACTATAGGTTGTCTGGCTAACTCACTCCAACACAGGGGGTGAAAGAGTAATGTTGGATATGCAGCCTAATTTTACTATTATCATACAGTTTTTTTAACTCTTGAACTAAACTTCACAAGGTCCAAGTCTCATCTGGCCTGAAATCTTTTGTAAACGCTTTTAAAATTTTGGTTGAGGGATTCATTAAATAACCTCAGACCCACATGTTCATGGATTTTATTTTATTTTTTTAAAAAATAATATACTATCTCATTGTTTATCTCGCAATTATTTTCTTTCTATATTTACATGATAAATAATACGTACTGTTACACGTCATTGAACATGTTAGAATTTTACACTAAATATAAATTATATTAATCAATATATAACATTATGAATGTATGTATACATAATACCAATTAGTTTTGGGATAGAATCGGCTAAATTTAATTTAATGGTGGCTCCATTTTATTGGGAGTTGGAGCGGTTGAGTTGGACCGACTAGAAACGTGAGATGCATCAGAGGGGGCATTGATCATAGGTTTTTGTTTGTTATGGAATAATTTATATATGGATATGGATGCATGAAACATAGAAAAGATGCAGGCATGTATAGAATACAAGTTGGATGGAATATGCTTTGGTCTGGATCATGTTCGTCTTCTCGTTGTTTGTGGCCTGTGGTTTGACCGCACATAATTGAGATCGGGAATTCAATAAAAGACGCGTGGCTAGCGCTGACACACAATTGGGGTGCACAGGCACGAGCACGAGCAGCCTCCGCGGGGATTCGTTCTATGTTGGATTGCCTCACCATCACAAGTTTTTCGGCGTTTTGGAAGGATGCTGCTTTGGCTTTTTCTTTCGAGGGAAAAACCATCACACCATAATTTATGATGAGGCGAGAGATAGAGTAAAGTTTTAAAAATTATAAAAAAAATACTTCAGGTCACCGGATGAGACTGTCTCATCCAAAATTTTATGTTCTTTCAAACTCTTTTCTTGTTGTTTTATCAAAAATCTCGACATTCTACAAATATCATGACTTCATAAGCATTCTATTTAGAATTAACCTGCATAACTCGTATAATCCAATCTAAAAATAATTTTGGTTCTCTTTTATATCAAGGGTTTATATTGTTGAAGGTTGATTTTGTTTTATTATAAATTTAGGGAAATAAAAATGAATTATATGGGTTGGTTTTGGATTTGAGATGTTAAGTTGCTTAGTAACAGGATAGATGAGGAAACTTAAAAAACATTTTTCCAAATCCTTGTATGACGTTGACATTGCTTTCCTCATATGCTATCATTTGTAATCAACTATGCATCAGTACACACAGACACTATCACTTTGGATTGTACATTCTATCATAGTATTAAACATGTGTTTCTAAAATTTCCAAAATCCTACGCCTTAAAGTTTTTTACTCATTCAACCACCGCCGCCGATCACATTCTTCTTCTGGTCATGCGAGTCTGCTTCCATTTTTGGCAACATCCGATCATGCCTTCCCCCTCTCCCTCCTTTCCATTTAATACGATGATCAACATGTTCTTCATTAATTGGATGTCAAAAACACCTTTCTAAATTGTGTTCTTGATTCACTTGTTTACACAGAGCAGTCATGTGGTTATAAAAATCACATCCAGCCTAATCATGTTTGTCGTCTACGTAAGATTTTTTATGGTGCGAAACAGGCTACTCGTGTTTGATTTCAGCGCTTTAGCTTTTTTATTACTAGGCTTGGTTCTGTTTGTAATTATGTGGACACTTTTTTGTTTGTGTCCGTGAAGGACCCATGACAGACAGTACTTATGCATCACTCTAAATACAATATCAAGATTAAAATTTTAAAACTTTATCCACCTAAAATATTATAGTAATGTAGCAAGCAAGTAGGGGGTCGAACCCACAAGATAATTCTATTCCTTATTTAATAATAATTTTAGCCAACTCTAATACAAGGGTTTAGGGGATTTTAGAAATTTTGTATATTTTAAACTAACCAAAACAAGAAAAGAAAATAAAAGGATATAAAATTAGAGAATAAAAAGTTCATCCAACAATTCCCACACATCAGTTTTATACTATGATTCATTCAACTTTGATGCATTTCTCACACCTATTTAAAATTTTATTTTCCTCTTCTTCACTCTTCCGGATTTTTTTTGTAGATATGCATGTGTTATATCATTAATTTATTTTTAAATTTTCCAGTATAATTTTCCTAAAGCTATTATGTGTATCATTTTCAATTTATTTTATTTGTTTACAAATTTGATATTCCCAATTTTTTTAATTACATATTTCCAATATTTATTTTACGTAACTAGGAAAAAATTATTGTATATTTATATGAAATAGATAATTAAAATTATGTGAAAGAAATATAAACTAATGTGGGAAACACAAAAATGTGGGTAATGGAGTGCAGTTGGTTTTGTGGTTGTTGAGGTTGGGTGTAGTAAAAGTAGATGAAGGAGTGGAGTTGATTTGACTAATTAAGAATTGAAAAAAGTGTTATGAAGTACTCCCTCTCCCACCTCAATTTGCAGAGAGAAATTGAGGTGGTATTTTTGTGCAGTAGAAAAAGTTAGAAAAATTGACGGAAAACAGTTGAAGTGACAAAAAGCTAACATCAATCAATGAGTGAATTAATGCTAATTATGGGAAATTACAGCCTCAACTCTTACTAATATTACCCTACAAATTTACAAACGTATCACTAAATATTTTAAACAAGGCAATAATTAAAAATCCCTGCAAACAACATCATCTTCCTCAGCAGCAACAATCAACCATCTTCATACCCTGCGCCTCAACTCCATCCGTCCTTAGCAACATCACAACATATGGATTCAAATCATGCTGTGAAGATTAACGCAAAAGAATTAAACATCGAAAAATAAGACCAATACAGATTAACACGAAAAATATAAACACACAACCAAGAACACCAAGACACCAAGAACAATTAAATGTCCGAAAGCTCAAATATGACCCTCAAATCAAACATACGTGTGTAAAATTTGACCAGAGGAATGAACATCAATCCAAAAGCCCCAAATCCACGAACAAGTAACACTAAAATACCAAGAACTCCAACAAAATGGGTAAGAAACAATTTTAAAATCCACCGGCGACTCAAAATGAAATAAAAATTCATATTTCGACCATAAATTTACAGTTTCAACCCATTATTCAACCAGATCTAAAAACACGAACAACAAACACATGGTTTAAACCCAAACCAACAAAAAATGAAATTTAGATGAAGTTCACAAATAAAACAAGCTTTCATGTTCTCACTTTCAAAAACAACAAACTTACCGATTCAAGGGAAAAAATGTTTAAAGCTCTTGAATGGTGCAAGAACAACACATATCAAGGAGGCTAGGGCTTGTTACTTCGTGATTTCAGAGAAATGAGAGAAAGAGAGACTTTGATTATCAGAATAAAAGAGAGGAAATGAGAGATAGAGAAGAGAGAGAAGGGAGAGAAAGATGAAAAATCAGAAGAGAAAAACGTGAAGAGGAAAAGTTGGGAGGAAAGGTGAGAGTGGTTGGGAATAGAAAAGTTTAATAGAGTAATAGCTTTGGAAAGAGAGAAAAGTAAACCCTAATCCACTCTTAATCAGCCCAAGACCAATTGTAATTTCAGTTAAATCAATGGGCATTTTAGGAATTATGGGTCAAGTCAACTGGGCCATTTTTGGCAAATTTCAGAAATTGTTATTTGAGCTGGGACAGCAAAAGAAGGAAAGTGTGCAGTTTGAGGTGGGATGGAGGGAGTAGAGTGGAAGGAACTAGCCATTATAGATGTCTTAAATAAATCTACATAGCATGTGTGGTAAACATCCTTGAACCCTTTACGTGAGGGTTAGAATTTGAAAGATAATTATTATTTAGCACCGAAAGCAATTTCGAAACTATTAATACCTTCAAAATTTTAGAATTTAAAATAGAACTTATAAGAAATTTGAGAGATATGAAGAGTTGAAAACACATTTTTCTACCATATGATTAAATTATAAGATTGAACTATTTTTCATTATGAGATTGAAGTCTAGATTAGACCTACTCCTTCCATCTATCTTATAATGTCACACTTACATTGTTTTTAGTGTAAGACTTATAAATATTTATTTATTTTGACAAAAGGTCCAATTCATTCATATTTAATCATTTTCATTCCATTATTTTTATTTTAAAAAATCACTCTTTTTATTATTTCTTTTTCAACGTTTCTTTTTTCACAAAACCTACAAATGTGGTTTTAGTAATGTAGTATGATTACAGTGCATTGGAGTGATCTACACTCCATCCCACCCCAAATTTCTCATCAAGTGAGGAAGATTAGGTCCTGAAAACAGAGAAACATTATTATCATTGGCAAATTAAAGTAAGAAATTTGAAATAGATATGTGTGAAATTAAGTTTCAAATAGTTCCCCACTCCTCTATACCTTTGGTTTTCTTAGCTTCAAACTAGAAATCTCGTGGTGTGTTAACATGCAAAGAAAAGGAGATATAGATTCGAAGCACATTGGATCAATATGGTGATGCCTCTTGGTGTTAAAATTGATATTGTGCAAGGGGCTAATGAGATGGGGCATGAACAGTGTTCCAGTCATTTCGAAGCGGTTGGAGGAAATTCAGAAAGTGGTGGAAACTCTAGGAGGGGGACAAAAAATACAAAGATCTGTCACCACCATGACTCAATACAGAGAGCCATTAACCATATAGCTGGCTTGTGAGATGTGAACCAAGAATTGAAAACGGATGAATGCAACATAGAGAAAATCATCATGAACTTCTTTGGAACCTTATTCTCTTTGTCCGAGCCTCCAATATAAATAATTCAGAATGTTCTAAGCCAATTGCAACCGAGAATCACTCAAGAAAATGGAGACAAGCCTGGATTGTTCGTACCATGGTGGTGAAGTGGAGAAAATTGTAAAGCATATGCAACCCTACAAATTGCCAGGACCTAATGGTATAAGCTCTATCCCCCGCCCTCCACAAATTGCGGGATACAGTGAAGCATGATGTTTCACTTTTTTAAAATTTTCTAAATGGTGGTTGACGAATTATACACATAGAGTACTCAGACCCTAGGTAGACCACCCTGAACTAATTACACAGTTCATGGTTATAAGTATATGTAACATGGTTATTCTGTAGCTTCAACGGTAGTTGCGAACATAATAAGACTATTCATTCCGAAGATCATCTCGGAATCCCAATCGACGTTTATTCCCAGCAGGTTCATCACAGACAACATCTTGGTGGCTCACGAGTTCCATCAAACAATGTGAGCTAGGAAGCAGGGCAAACTTGGGTACATGAGTGCCAAGCTCGATATGAGTAAGGTTTTCTTATCGCATTGAATAGGTATTCCCAACCAGTAGTTTGACTAAGATAGGGTTCCCTTAGAGAATTGTACAACTCATTCAGAAGTGCCTCTCCCCGGTGTCTTTCTCTTTTATCATAAATGAAAGTGAACTCGACCTCTTACATCCAAAGAGGGTATTCGACAGGGAGATCCTCTTTCACCATACTTGTTCATAATCTGCTCAGAAAGTTACTTCATTCTTGCTTAGCGACTTCATGAACGTGGGGTGGCTAAAGGGGATCACAACATCCCTATTTGTCCAAACTTATCTCATTTGTTCTTTCCAGATGATACTCTCTTGTTTGGCCAAGCTACGGCGTCTGAGGCTTCAAACATGCAATGTATATTTGGCAGAGGATCAACTCAGTCATATCTAGAATTATGTTTTGCCCCAATGCCATCCAAAGATGAGAAGGAAATTTTACGACAATTAAGAAATCCCAGAGTTGGAATTGCATGGGAAATCGGTTCAAAATGGCATTTATACCTCTAAATCCTCTAATTATAGCTAACTAATTTATAACAATAGGAGATAACTGAATTGGTTGAAACTAACGGTAAAAACCTTCTTCACCTTCATTAAAACTCTTGAGTTTCCTTTTATTTTTTTTGAATTAATTCTCATAGTTAGCTGACTATTAAACCCTTGTGTTTTTAACATCAAATTACAATTATTGCTTATGATGAGCGAGGGATCGGTAGATTGGGTACACTTAATGATTGAAAATGTGCGGAAGAAAAGGTTATGTGTTCATCCCTAACTTGCGCCACAAGATATTCCAAAAGTAGGATAAAATTTTCACATCCCTATCTGATACAATTGACGCGAGGATTCCATGTAAACAGACTACTTCCTTGAAAAATAAATCTGCGACATGTTTTGCATCATCTGTCTTCCCACAAGGAATAAAATGTGTCATCTTCGAGAATCAATCAACAACCACAAAGATAGAATCATTACCTGTTTGGGATCATGGTAATCCGAGAACAAAGTCCATAGAAATATCAACCAGGGATGTGTAGGAACAATTAAAGGAGTATATAAACCATGCGACTTATTCTTAGTCTTAGCCTTCAAGCAATCAATACAATTCCTACAAATCCTATCAACAGAAATAGGCATTTTCGGCCAATAAAAATGTTCCTTCAACAAATTATAGGTTTTTAATGTACCAAAGTGACCCATTAAACCACTAGAATGAGCTTCTCTGACAAGTAATTCATGCATAGAACATTGAGGAACACATAACCTATTATTCATAAAGAAGAAACCATCATGCCAAAAAAATTTCTCATATGAACCATTTTTGCATGCAGCATAGATAGATGAAAAATCAGGATCAGTAGCATATAAATCTCGCACAAAAGATAATCCAAAAAGGGCACATTCCAATCGTGTATGTAATGCATGTCTACGACTTAAAGCATCAGCAACAACATTTTCTTTACCCTTCTTGTATCGTAACACATAAGGAAAAGATTCAATAAAACTAGAAAATTTAGCATGATTCTAGTTAACTGCATCTGACTCTTCAAATATTTCAACGATTCATGATCACTGTGAATAAAAAATCTTTATGCAATAAATAATGCTGCCAAGTCTCTAAAGCACGTACAATTGCATAGAATTCTTTATCATAAACAAGATAATTCAGAGCACCGCTCTTTAGCTTTTCACTATAGTAAGGTCGATTCTCTTGCATCAATACAGCACCAATACCAACACCAGAAGCATCACAATGAAATTCAAAAGTACCATTAAAATCAGGTAAAGCAAGCACATGAGCTTTACATAATCGTACTTTCAGTTCATTAAATGCATTCTCTTGAGCTTCTCCCCAAACAAATTTTACATCTTTTTTAACTAGTTCATTTAAAGGTGCAACAATAGATGAAAAATCACGTACAAACATTCTATAAAAGCTAGCTAAACTATGAAAAAAATGTACTTCGTTGGCATTAAGGGATCTCGGCCAGGATTTTATAGCCTCTATTTTGGTTTCATCAACTGTTATGCCCTCCTTAGAGACCACAAAACAAAGAAACACAACTTCCGTCGCACAAAAGTACACTTTTTGATATTTGCATATAAATGAGACTCACGGAGTGCAAGTAGGACAAATTTCACATGCTCAATATGCTCATCAGTCGACTTGGAATAGATCAAAATATCATCAAAGTAAACTACAACAAATCGACCAATAAAATTACTCAAAATATTATTCATCAACCGCATAAAAGTACTAGGTGCATTGGTTAATCCGAAAGGCATAAAAATCCATTCATATAACCTAAACTTAGATTTAAATGCAGTTTTCCATTCATCACCCTTCTTAATACGCATCTGATGATAACCATGATTCAAATCAATTTTAGTATAAATCACAGATCCATGCAAATCTTCAAGCATATCATCTAATCTAGGAATATGATGACGGTACTTAATGGTTATCTTATTAATTGCATGACAGTCAATGCACATTGGCCAAGTTTTATCTTTCTTAGGAACTAAAAGGACAAGCACGTCACAAGGACTTAAAGATTCGCGTACATAACCTTTTTGAAGTAATTCATCAACTTGTCGTTGTAGTTCCTTTGTCTCCCAGGGTTTTCTTTGTAAGCTAATCGATTAGGAATAACCGAATCCAAAATCAAGTCAATTTGATGTTCAATCCCACGCAGGGGTGGCAATGTCTCCGGAAAGACATCCTCAAAACCCCGTAACATCTCAGCAAACTGTGGAGAACATTCACAAGTATATCTTCATTGGCGAAATAAGTTTCTTTAAAATGTAGAATTAATACATGTGAATGATTAGAAAAAGCACGATTCACGTCCCTAATAGATGCATAAAATGATTTTCCAGATTCAAATGGCAATTCACGTTTCATCATATAAATGGATGGTAAGGGACTAAGATGTGAAGATAAAATCCTTCACGACTTTTCAGAATCATTCAGAAATTTACCTAACTTACCTGGGACACCAAACCCTAACTTTGAATCGGATTCCTTAGGGTTAGGGTTGTCCGAATTTTTGTGATTTGAGCCCTTTGGGTTTGTGCCAAACCCAAGCTTCCTATGACCGTCCGACTTCCCTCTCGGGTTAGGGCTTGTCTTATCCAGCTCACCTTGTTCAGTCGCATACTTTTCTTTCTCAATTTTCATGTGTCTCTGAGCCTCAATCACTTCAACTGGTGACAATGGAACTAACGTTTACCTTGTTCTATCCTTAATCACAGTAATCTTGTTAGTGTAACCATCATGCATAGATTTACGATCAAACTGCCAAGGTCTTTCTAACAAGATATGACTAGCTTCCATAGGTATAACATCACATAAAATAGAATCATGATATTTTCCGATCTTAAAGTTAATCATGCATTTCTTATTAATCTTAATATCACCACTACCATTCAACAAAATAAGCTTATAAGGGGATGGATGAGCAGAAACATGTAAAGACAATGATTTAACTAGCAGATTGGAAACAGTATTAGCACAGGAACCACCATAAATGATCAACAAGCAATTATTATCTTTCACAAGGCATCGAGTATGAAAAATATTCATCCTTTGTACCCGAGCTTCGGCCACTAGAGATTTTAAAGCCCTCAATACCACGAAATTACCTTGTGTTTCCGGACCTTGTTCATCATGATCATCTATGATGAATTATTCATCTTCAAGAGGTGGCATATCAGTGTATTCATATTCTTATTCACCTTCCTCAATGATTTCTAACACTCTAGCATGGGGATAGTTACCACGAACATGCCCTCTCTCTTTACAATGAAAACAAGTAAGAGTATTAACTGAAACCGAATTTGATGAAGAGACAGGAGACTTACCTGAATTTCTTGACGACTGATGGCTAGAAACTTGAGGTGACATCCTCCAATCAGTGGAATTAAAGGTCGGGTTTGAGTAGACTTGACCCGAACCTCGGCCACCCATGGATGTGCACCTTCCTCGACCAAAACTAGAGTTTCCGGAGTCAAACCCTGATTGTTGACTTGGAAATCCGAATTGTTGCTTCCTTGGCCACAGAGTACTCTCAACCAACCTTTATTTCATGAGTAAATCCTCCATAGAGATTTGGTGTTGAAGTCAGACTGGTGTTTGAAGGCTCTCCCGCAGTCCTTCAATGAATCAATTTTTAATGAATGTGTCGTCTTCTCTCATTCCAACTCTTCTCATGGTCAACTCGAGATCTTTCCAATACTTATCAACAGTGTGAGTTCCTTGCTTCATATTGGCTATGTAATAATGTTGTTCCATCAAATAAGTAGGTGGAATATGATAAGTACGAAGCTCGGTCTTCAATCTCTCCCATGTGGAGATAGGTTTCTTCCCGACAAGTTGCCTCTTTTCCTTCACATTCTTCCACCACTCTGCCACATAATGTGTGAAGTATTATTGCGCCACTTTCACTTTCTCTTTTCCCGATAATTGTTAAAATCAAACGGATTCTAAATCTGTCGCTCCCAGTCAAGGTACTTCATTGAATTGTGTTGACCATCAAATTGAGGGATCTCATACTTCAAACCTTTGATTTCTCTTGTTAAATCAGAACTAGACCCTAAATCCAAGTTTGAGTGTAGTCTACTTCGTGAATGGTGA
>JAULKM010018772.1:0-14339 GCA_032355605.1 Rubia tinctorum
ACTTCCACATCAGCTTGCATAAAAAACCGATCCAAAAGCAAGTGTGCCATTTTCTCCGGGACGGAGGGAGTATTATTATATCGATTCCTAAACTATTGTACAAGCATGATGCTGGTTTTCAGACTGAAGCTAGTGATTATAAAAGTGTACAAACTTCTAGGTCATGTTAGTGGTCAAAATAATGGCTAGAGAAAGAAGTGTACTAAAAACGGAGTAGTTTGAAGTTTGAACCTTGGATCTGTCCATAGGCAAAAAAAAGATTTTTTGCACGGTTACTCATTTTAGAAACTTGTCATGAGCGGGGCCGACATAATAGAAGTGTTCTAGATTTCAAAAGCAGAAGGGAGTAAGATAATTTTAGCAGCACTTTGTAAAGTGTTTTTGTCTTGGTCAAGTAGAGGTTTAGAGGTTGGTTATTGTTGCAGCAGGAAACTTCCAGGAGGTTTACTTGAAGATTTTAGGTTGTTGACTACTTGGGGAGACGCCCTATATTGTCTTCCATTCACATGGACAACTGGTTTGAGTATGTTGCAAATTTGCAATACTACATGTTCCTAAGTGTGTAACTATGTTTGCAATTTATTTATTCTTTAATATGCAAGAGAGTAATTGTTAAAGATTCTTTTTTTGTTAGAAAGTTTGCCACTACTCCAGTGAAACTTCACACGTTTTGGTCAATTTTTTCAAGTCAGTTTGATTATAAATATGAATTAATATCTAGTTTACAAATATCATCCTATGAGATGTTGGATTTCACATATATTTTCTGAACACTAATTTTTTTGTATGCCGTTAGTATTCACAACTAAAGTTATCGGTGGGTAAATTTGATTTGAGAGAATTTATTAGAAAGTGTAAAGTATTAGCTGGGTTTGAGGGAGTAGCAATTTGCTACGAATTATTTGGGCTTTGGTTGTTCCTCTTCACCTAACAGATGCATACTCATTCAATCAGCTAAAACGCCAACCATGTTCTAGTTGAATCTGATTAAAAAAGGAAAATAAACGGCACGAGTTTCTGTTAAAAGAATAGGTAAACATCAGAGAGGGCCTTTATCTAGATGAAGTCTTCCCTGTGGACGAATGACTTTGGCTCTGTTTGGCAAAGATGTGCTTATAGGTAAAACTGGCTTATTTTAAAATCAGGGGAGATTGGCTTCTGCTTTTCCTCCCAAAATAGCTTATTCTTTCAAAATAAACTTTTTTTTTTTGCAATTTATCAATCATTTAAAAGTGTTTTGTTTATAAGCACAACAATTTAAAAGTTCTGCCAAACAGAACTTTTGTCCTATGACTCCTGTGCTCATGCACCAAAGTTCACTCAGTTATGATGGTGACACGGTCTGTTATCGTAGTATATCTCGACGAAAGCTGATTATTGGTTACTACTCGTATGCCAATCACGTATTTTGTTTTGTATATGCATGTTGAATGATTATGACCTTAATATCAAAATTACACTACTCCCTTGGTCCCTCTGCAAATGTGTTGCCTCTTATTTTTGCACTATTCAATTCTGATTTTATAATTTTAATATCATAGATCATGTATAATTATATATTATAAAATATGGATATTCTAAAATTACGTGTTACGGTGAATCTAGCAATATCTTTCAAGGTAATTTTCATATTTATAAATTTCTAAAATATAGATAGTATCAATTATATTGATGAATAGTGAAGTAAAACACAGAGAGGGAGAGAGGTGGCAGTTGGTATTGATTGGGACGGGACAAGACGAAATGAGACTATCCAACCACTCAGAAATGATGCGACAAGCTTCTTGTAAACAATGTTGTTAATAAGAAGAAGAAAAAATGAATTGAGATCAGCAGGATCTTAAATTTTTGTCCGGTATATTTAGTGAATGTATTCAGTACTCCGAGGTCAGGACCATATTTTCCTGGAAAAGGGAAAATGAAAAAGAAAGGCTAACTATTTTGAATGCGTTTATCGTGTAAATTGTTGTGCACCTATAATTGAATTTCCTCCTCTATTGTTATTATTTTTTAAAAGGTTCACCTTGGTTTCACACATGTGAAACCAACTTGCACATTGTAGTGGAATTTAAAGCTCGGATTCAGTTGATTAAAAGAATTACAGTAGTCACGGCGTTTATGAAGCACCGAACTATTTCCTCCGTCCCATTTCAACCTATACGATTTGACTTTTAACAAGTGAATTGAAAAGTGTTTGATCCTTAATGTTTTGTTAAAGAAAAATTAAACTTGTGAGAATTCTATATTTTGAAAATATATGTTATAGTGAATCTAACAATGTATCACATAATAGTATTTAAATTTATATACCAATTCAACTTTAGGGTCAAAGTTAAGAAGTTTTGACTAAATGAATAGTTAAATTGAAAAGCAGTAACTAATTCCATGTTTTCACGTTAAAAAGAGAGAGTTTTGCTCTATTTATTTGGCCGTATGGTATGTTTCGTTTTCTTTATTGGGATATTTACATTTATAACCATGACTTTAGGCTGAAATGTCAATATAATCATGCAATCTCAAAAAGTGTAAAAATAACCCTAACTTATTATTGTATGTGTCAATCTAACCCTAACTTTAGACAAATTTGTGCCGATATACCCAAATTCTATCTTTTCGGTGTTGACTGTGTAAATTTCGACGAAGAGAAAAAGGAAATGGCTAAAATACCCTTGAACTAAAACCTAAAAAATTGGCCGAAATACCCCTCAGAGTTATACAGTGTTATTTTAGCACATAGTCAATAAAGTCAGAGTTATATCTGCACTTTCGATATATAGACAGGGTTAATTCAGCACATAGTCAATAAAGTCAGGGTTATATATGCAAAAAAGACAGGTTTATTTCAGCACATAGTTAATAAAATGTAGATGCGCCTTCTTCCCATCCTCACTTCTCACCGAACCCAAGTCGTGACATCTCCCCGTTTTAGTCACTGCCATCGCCGGAAGCTTCCCTTGTACTTCGCCATGGGCTACCTCATAGTATAATTAAGGGTCGCTGCTTCCCTTGTAATTAAGGCTTGTTGGTTTCCCTGTCAATTCCAGTACCTCAAAGAACTTCCCTGTACTTTTTAAAAATTGAAATAGCCCTGCTTGAATTATTGTGTAAGGGAATTTCACATATTTTGAAGAGGTTGTAACGATGAAATCACAGCAAAACAACATCAATATCAATATTAATCCATGCCAAATTTCTAATTTTTTTATTTGCCCCAAATCCGATCTAGGGATCACATACGACGGGAAATATTTTTTACCTGCAACGGAGAGTCGAAGCAGGGTCGCTGGATGTCGTATTCAAAGAGGAAGAAATGAGGGAGCTTCGACTGCAGTCGGGCGGAGGAGAAATGGGAAGAGGAGAAATTCGGAGGAGAAGCGGTCAGGCGATGCCTCAGTTTCTTTGCTTTGGGATGAAGAAAGCATGTAGAAGGGAGGAGCAGGAAGAAAGTTTGGGGAAGAATAGAAAATGCACGAGGAAAATATGAGAAAATGAGAAATAAAATAAGGGTCAAAGGCGTCATTTCATATTTTGTGACTTTATCCTTTTTTAAAATAAGGGCAAAACGGTATTTTCACCTTATTTCGACAGTAAACTAGTTGACTAAAAAGTTAATGTGGGCAAGGGTTATTTTAGTATTTTCAGAGATTGCAGGGTTATATTGGCACTTTCAGCCTAAAATCAGGGTCAGTTTAGCACTTAAGCTTTTTTAATTCAAGGGCAAAATGGTCTTTTCCTTAAAATCCGGCCATAAATCAGTTGACATAAATCGGTCAAAGGCATCATCTATTTTTTTTAACTCTTCTTTATTTTGGGTATGGTATGTGTGTTTTTAAAAAGTGGTAAAAGCTATGCTCTATCCAGCTAAGTAGGGGGTCAAAACAAAAACAGTAAAGGTCTCTTGCAATCGTTTTAAAAAGTGAGGTCATTTACACAATACAGAGTTAATTGTGGATAATTTTGAACCATTATAAATTTTACACGTGACCATAATAGAACTTTAAGCTTTCTTATTTAATTTTTTTATTGATTGTAATTGGTAGTGTGATTTTTTTTAAAAAAAATAAACTTTCAAAAAGTAAACAAAAACGATACTATTACAACCAAAATCCCATCTTCATTTCATAGGAACCTTCCTCTTTTCTAACTATGGGACTAAAGAGGTCAATTTGGTGGATTATTCATATTAAACAAGGGATGGACCGTATCAGACTTTGTGTTATACATCAATTCGAAGTTTTTGAAATCGAAGGCATGCAAGAAAGTCGCACCCTAAACCAATACACGTATCACCATTTCATAACTTCTCGTAAAGACGGAGAAAATCCTTTCTAGAATCGCCCGACAACATTACAATTGGCGCGTGAACTACCTTCTTAATTTTCACACCTAAACTAATCCTAACGTACCATTGGGTTTACGGGGTTGTAGAGTTGAATTATTATCTTTGTAAAATATATACCTCTACTATGGAAAGTTTTGAAATTATAATTAATCCTTAGTCCTCCCTCCGTCCCATTTCAACCTGCGATTTGACTATTCATTTAGTTAAAATTTATTGACTCTGACCATAAAATTGAATTAGTATACAAGCATCAATACAATTGTGTGGTACCATGTTGTATTCGTTATAACATATATTTTCACGAGCCACAAGTTTTAATTGTTTTTAATAAAAGAGATATTGAGCATCAAACAGTTTTCAAGTCAACCGTCAAAAGTTAAAGTGTGCAGTTTAAAATGGGACAGAAGGAGTATCGTGCATTATATAGAATTCAAGCGCAAATAAGCTTTCGTAAATGGTTAAAAATTCAAATCTAGTAGATTTTTAAATCGTGGAACAAACTATTGATGCTCTTGAGTAGTCCCCAATGTTTTGTTTACAAGTTTTAATTGAGCCGCTCACCTAACAAATCCTTACCTTGCTAGCTGGTAACCTCTTGCCCCATATCTCTATAATAATACTCCCTCCCCTTTTTCAATATAGACACACTTATCATTTATGGATTGTCTTTTTTAATTGGCTATTTCCTTTTATGGAAAATATTATATTAATTTCATCTAGCCAACTTATTTTCTCTCCTCCCAATACAATCTCCACAACTAATTTTACTTTTTTTCAAAAAATATGTGTCATTTTACTGGGGGACAATAGAAAATGACCAGAGAAAATATTATTATGGGTAACGATTGGTAGGGCCGGTACAATGTATTTTGAGGCTTCGTGTTGAAATTTTATTTTGAACCCTTATATAATTTATATTATTTTAATAAAAATTACATAAAGTGTATTTGTTGGAGATCTTTGATCTTTGGTTCACTTAAGCAAAAATATAAATTTTAAGCTTATTTATACCTATACAAAATTCTATTCATAATTTTTTTAAGTAATAGATAAGCTTTATTATTTAAGTCGTGTATCTTGATTTTATTACTAACTAATTTTTAATGTTCAATTTTAGGGGAAAAATTGATTTGCAATTTTTTTTAGTATGCAACGGAAATATTGTCATGTAGAATTTATGTTTAAATATATACTCTCTTGATCAATTAATAAGGGGTAATCTTTATACGGTAAAGACAAAAAAAGTAATAAATACACCATTCTTCTTCAAATAAAAATATGATGAATAAAAACTAGTTGTAAAAAGCTATGAGTGTTGTTTATTGTGAATTAATTTTCCACGTGCAAATTGACTAAAAAGCCCTCAAAATAATTTGGTAACACTGATGCTCATGTAATCTCAGTTCCTTCATATGTGACAGTATGTCCCCAAATTTTCTGAAAGTGCTCAAAATACTCCCAAATTAGTCTATACTCGCAGTAAATACCAGTTTAGGTAACCGATGTTATAATGAACTTAAAGGGATTAAATTTAATCCGCTGCAAAATTTTAGAATAAAATGATCATCATTTATCTTCTGAAAATGTTCGTCGGAGCACTCGTTGATCACCATTTTTATACAAATGAGCTTTGATTGTCCATCAATTTGTTAAAAACTGAAGAGATACCTCAACAATTCATGGGATGTGAATTATTTGAATTATGAGAGGAATAGGCTCATAATCGACTAACTGAACAAGAATAAGCACATTACCTATGAGGCATCAGAATCTCTGATATCCACTTCATCTTCCTTCTAGGACACAATGTTATCATTACACTGTTGGTTGATATCACTTGAAAAGCTATCTAACATGACCATATTTAGTGTTTAAGGAGTCAACTACAAGTTTAACTTATTTGGCGGTCGTAATGGATTTCCGAATTAGAGGAATTTTCTATTCATCTCACGATGTGAAAAACAAGCAAATTATCCTGCAATGATGGTGGTGGTTGGAATATATGGTACGAATCCCAAATAATAATTATTTAGAGTGATTTTGGTGAGGGGAGACAAATAAAATGAAGATTCCACTTGTGTAGTTTTTGTTGGGACCCGTTTGAAATATTTGGAGGAAACAATGGTAGAAGGGAATTAGCGATGGTAGAAAGAAGGAAAGGGGTGACAGGGTGAAGAGGGGTGGCAGGGTGAGGAAGTGGAAGTGGAAGGAGAAGGTGTGCGGTGGTGTTGAAACTAATGGTAATGGTAGTGTGATGAGACGCTATAAGGGTTGTGTTGAGTTGGATGGCGTTGGTAGATGACGTGGTGTTGTGGCAACGTTAATGGTGGCTGAATTCCATGAGTTAGTATTGCCAAACAAACAAGACTACTTTTATTTTATTTTCTTACACAAAAACGATGGGAGATATTAAATGTTTACGTTGGTCAAGATTATACTTACACTTACGAAAAATTTATACACGTTGGTCAATAGTCATATAAGATTTTTTCAAAATTAAAGTTCATATTTTTGTTCGGAAAAAAAAGTTGACTAATCTATCAAGGAAATTTGTCATTTATACCGACTCTTGATAAAAAAAAATTGTCAAGGCAACACTGCTCAATGGTGATCAGGGTTAAATTATTTGAGTGAATGTGGTCAAGTATTATACTGCTAGTCCCACCATTATTGACAAATTTACTTTTTCAAAATTAAATTTGGAAAACTTTGACTTTAAATATAATCCAATATATTTATAATAAATATATCATTTGAGATAGTGTTAGATTCCTTTTAACATCTATTTTTTAAATATCAATTTTTTATGTGAACTTGTTATATGTAATAAGAGTTATTGACGGTCAAACATGATCATTGAAAATCGTGAAAATAAATAAATATGCGAATAATGTTGGGACGGAGGGAGAATAAAAACTTGAAATTATATTGACACATGAACAATAGAGTGGTCACTGGTCACAAATGTAATAAATTTATATTAAAAAATAATTGAAGATATGAAAAACCAAACGTTCCACCGCGCGTAAGAAATACACACCAAAAAAAAACAACTGATACGCAGACCGCGTTTAATTGTTCTCATCGTATTACCAATTCCAATTTAATTTCTCAGACTTGGTGCCTAAGCAAAATCCTCAACACGCGCTCATCAATTTCCTACGAGCCGCCTTTTCCCTTCTGAATTTACACACACCCACGCACTATGCATGATTCAACTCCCGTATAAAAAAACAATGCTCACGCAATACACCTCAAAGCCCTTTTCATCCCTTTCCCCATCTCTCTTTGCCCATCAACCTCTAAAGGCACAAACGAGCCTTTCTTGCTCGTTCGTTTCCTTCATTTTTGCACCGCACGAAATACGTGTTCTTGAGCGCAGAAAAGTGACTGAGATTCAGAGCTGAGGCGATGGGGAGAAAGCTCGACGCGCTGTTCGGCCGGAGAAAGTACGATAGTGGTAAAATCAAGGCCACTTTGAATCTCGGCATCTCGAGGCTCTCTGTCCTGAAAAAACAGCGCCAGGCTCGTTACAACATTGGCAACTCCGACGTTCTTCAGCTCCTCAACCTCGGCCAGCACCAAGGAGCCCTTCTTCGGGTCAGTCTTCGGTCACATCTACACAGTACCAATGAGCGTTTGCCCGCTATGATGGTTTTCAGAACATTTTGTACTGTTTCTGTTTTTGGTACAGGTCGAACAGGTTATCAAGGACCACAACATGCTGGATGCGTATGTTATCGTAGATGGCTATCTTCAACAGTTGATAGAAAGGATCGACCTCGTTTGGAATTCAAAGTTGGTGGTCCTTGTTTTAGTGACGTTAGTGATTGATTATCTGAGTTTGATTGTGTTTATTCGTGGATTTGTATATATGCAGAGCGTGTCCTGAGGATGTGACCGAGGCGGCGGCAAGCTTGATTTATGCTTCATCGAGATGTGGGGAGTTCCCTGAACTTCAAGAGATCCGTTCGCTTTTCGCGGCTCGGTTTGGGAAGGAATTCGCTGCCGGAGCTATGGAGATGAGGAACAATTGCGGAGTCAGCTATAAGGTTTGCTAATTAATTATTGGTGGCAAAATTAACTTGTAACTCCGATCAGGCGGGTTGTCTGTTTTCAAGTTGAGATGAGCATGGTAAAATTGGTAGTTAAATGAGCAACCGAGAAACATGGGTTAGTGAGTTGGGTTTACGGTTTATCGCATGTTGGTAAAATGAAAAGACTCGCGAGTCATACACACGGATTACTCTTATGAGTTGGTATGTGAACCCATGCGAGTTAGTATATTGATTGAAGCATATGACTCTGTATATGGATTGAAACATATGACTCTGTATGTGGATTGAAACTCGCTCGTTTAGTGATTTTTTATCAAGAGTTGGGTAACTTTTAACCGTTGATTCAGCGGATTTCAACCCGACTCATTTTTTTACACCGTTATAAAATGGGTCAAAATGTTTCATGATCATACTTGTTGATTGCTCACATTACCTCGCATGTATACGACCCGCCACGCCTAATAATAATTATGAACGCTCGTATGGATTTATTAGACTAATGACATCTGTGTTTTTTTTGGAAATATTCAGATAGTCCAGAAGTTATCTATCAAGACGCCCAGTTTGGATAGCAGAATGAAAGTTCTCAAGGCTATGGCTTCAGAAAACAACATTGTTCTCCAAATTGAAGAACTGGAATCAGAGAGAGCGGAGGTACAAAATTTACTATTTTAAGTAGCCAAAACCGTTATATCTTCACGCAAAATTTCTTAGAAACTTGATTCTTTTCATCGTAGGAGATGATGGGGACTGGCTCAGGGAGTTTTCAGCCGGTTGCAAGGACACCGAGCCACTCTGAAGATTTCGAAAAGTTTGAAGGTAGCTCTGATTCGGTGAAACGGAGGGCTAAATACAAGGATGTAGCTGCTGCAGCACAAGCAGCATTTGAATCTGCAGCTCATGCAGCTGCTGCTGCACGAGCAGCTGTGGAACTATCACGGACTGACTCTCATGATCCTGGTGATTCAAGTAGTCCGAAGCTGCAGCCCTCGGGCCTCAGCATCGGACAAAGAGAAGAGGAGAAAGCGGAAAAGTTCCACTCGATGAAGAAGAATGATGACTATGAATCCGAGGAAGAAGAAATTGCTAAAGCAGAACAATTTGAACAGGGAAAGAATGAAAGGGAGTTTAAGAGGTCCTTTTCCAGTTCAAGCTCTGACTCGTTAGACAACATTGCGTATCAAACTGATACATTTTCGCATAACGAGCTCCTGAGGAAACTGGAACAGAAGGATGTTGTTTTTGATGAAAGCGAAGACGAGTCTCATGTCATAAGCACAATAAGTTTGACAAGAAACCAGAATTTAGGTGAAGAAAATGAGCACAATAGGCAGGGGAGGAAAGTATTGGGTTCTGAGAAGTCATACCATGCGGAGGAAGATGTTGCCGAGCAAATCTACAGAAAGCCTAGGCACTTCCCCTTAGGCTCTCATGCTGGGATCAAGAAGGAGAAGGTGCCTGAGCAGAGGCCAGCTTCTGTTAGAACTAAGAGGACATAAGGCTGGTGCCGAACATCATAGGGAGAACTGCCATATATAACCAGCAGAAGTTCTCTAATATGCAGTGACATGATACATAGCTCTGTTGATCGTTTGTTGTACAAAATAGCTTTCGAAGTTCAGAACAAAACTTGAGTGTGTGCTTGTGTTTACCCCCTACTGCTTCACTATGTAAATCCTACTGTTCTTCTATCCATATGCAGTGTTCATATAAATATTTCAGTCAGTTTGGAAACAATATATTTCAGTCAGTTTGGATATTCAGTCAGAAGACGAAAAGTATAGATCAATATTTCACGCAAACTATTTCCATGTTGTTTCAACACTAGTTAAGCAAGCCAGGTAATGTGTTAAACATGCTATAACATCTGGGAACATATTCAGTACTAATTTTTCATTCAAGCTTACAAAACACATCAGAATAATGATAAATATTTGTGTGCACCATCGGGCAATTGACAGATAAAGCTCAGATGTCGAGGTCTAGCATAACGTAACACGGATAAGAAGCTAAGATGTTGATTCTAAACAAAAGTGTAACACATGCCATCTGGAAGCAGAAGATATGTACACAGAGAAAGAAATCTACACAATTAGATCGTACGCATATCATACTTTACTAATCATAAAGAACCAGTAAAACTACCAGCAGCTCTACAGTTTTAAGTACCAAAATTACATGCCCCTGACACGCTTCTTTCCAGGTTGCCTCAAGTCATCATATGACTGCAAACTCACTCCAACGTCCTCATCATACTCGACGCCAAGTTCTTCCTACAGGTTTCAACAGCCATTTTTGAAGCAAAATTCACAAAACTTAAACAGTCAAAACATTAGACAGAGAGGTCTCAGTTACCTTGAACTCTTTAACATCTTTCGGTGAGTTCTCAGTTATAGCATCCCACAAATCTCTAAACATCCTCTTGCGTCTTCTCCATTGATTGATTATGTCCGTATACATCACCTCCACAGCTTTCCTCTCCTCAGGACTCACCAGGGTAACACCCTCTCTTAACTTAGCTAGCTTCTCTTCCATTTCCAGTACCTGACAAGAATAACCTCAGAACTTAGCAATGATACAATCTCTTCTACAATCGAAGCCAGAATAAGTTTAGTGTCATAGACCTCCTTTCTAAGTTTGGCTTCTCGGCTGCGTATCTCTTCCAGAGTCAAATTAGACTGCAACCCTTTGATTTCTGCATCATACTACCATTTAACGTAAGAGGCGAGCTTATGATTGGACAATCAACAAACAATTTTGCATTAAGAGGCATGAAGTAAAGTACCTGCTTCAACAGCATTGATCTCTTTCTTTTGCTCACTAAGCTGCTCCTGGAGCTTGGCATTCTGTTCCTTCATCTGATTAAGCTCTTCGCTGTTCGGAATATCAAACTGATCCTGGCGAGCGAGGTATATCTTCTGCTTTCCATACTCCTTAAACGAAATCTTTCCTCTGTCAGCAAGGGCATCGAGAGCTTTCTGCACCGCGGTCTTTTTGAGGTTGAACTTTTGCAGACAATCGGCCACAATTTGGGAATTCAAAGGCTTATTTTGCTGTGCATCACAGAAAAATAAGGGGGGAAAACGAAACAAAAATAATCAGAAATGCTTGAAACACAAGAACCAAAAATAAAAGCGCATCAAATCCAAAACTCAAAAATCTAAGCGCGATACTCAAATCAACATATATAAAGTCTAAACTATCAACAATTAGTGAAGGAATCTAACAGTAACATATAAGCACCTCGTTCATGAAATCGAGCACGATTCCTGCGGGAAAAAAATCAAAATTAAAAGAAAAAAAAATACAATAATCGCTGCATTAGGGAGTTGAGATGATGAAACAAAAAGGAAGAGAATGAAAATATAGGCACCTTCGGTGCTGTCAGATTTGGGAGCCATTGGCGTGGAGTGTTGTAGCGAGCGGGAAAATGATGTTGTGCTCGCTGCGCTTATTTATCGGGCGGGAAGAGCGACGACGTCTAGTCAGTACTAACACAATACTGTATGCAATTGTGTACTTCCTCCGTACCGTTAGTTTTGGCCTATTTTTTGTCAACTTTCTCAAACCATGTTTGACCATAAATTTCAATTATTGTTAGACTCCTATGTTTACGTAGTTTCATAATATCAAATTTTAATGTTCCATTAATATCTGTAATTAAAGTTATTGATGATCAAACATGGTCTGAGAACGTTGACAAAAAATAGGCCAAAACTGGCGGGACGGAGGAAGTATTTTTTTAGTATCTATTCAAATAATATTGGATTAAATTTATGACCCCGGTTATTTTTCCCACGAATTGTGTGGTTCTGATTTATTTTTTCTTTTTAGATCCTAGTAGTTAACTCTTAACCGACACTAACTTGAATAATTTAATTCCTTTAACTTTTGATCGATATTTATTGGAAAATTTGCAATATAGATGTAATGTAAATAATATAAATATCCTCGGTAGTTTATGTGATTTTTTTGAACAGAAAATAAGACCTGCCATATAATATTTGACTAACTTATAATTCATTTGAAAGTACTAATCTGGATACTAAGATCATAAAATTAGAGTCGCATGCTAAAAAAAATCAAATATAATATACAATAAGCTCAATACGGTAGAGAGAGGTGGGGTTGGGAAGAAATTACATTGACATTGTCACCGAGAGCAAAACCACGTCCTTTTAGTACCCCACAAATTCAAAATGAAAATTCCGCTCCCCAAAACCAAATTCTGGGTGGTTTTCAGGTAGTTTTCATCTTTTGGTCCTTAAAACCGACATTATTCCGATATGGTTAGGGGTATGTTAAAACACATTTCTCTTCCATTTCTTTTTTATCGTAGTCTCCTCCACTGCGTTTAAATCCCTGCGCACTTTTGGCTTCTTCCGCTCTGAAACCGGCAATTCTTCTTCTTATGCTCTCGATCGGCATCCACTGCGCTCGGTGAGATCGATGAGAGGCGGAGCTTCTGCAGTGAAGGACGTCAGAGCAATGACGGCGCATCCACAGCGAGCCCGCAGCAGAGTGAGGCGACGACAACTACGCTAGAGTTTGCTAGGCGGCAGTGAGGCAAGGCGGCGACGTTGCTTCGCTTTTCCATCAGGCGTGTTAGATTCACTTGCGTCTATGAAGAAGACGATACGTGTGTGTGATGGTGACGGATGATGACAATGGCAGAAAGTAACGAAGAAGACGACGCCAATTGATTCTTCGCCCGTCGACAAAGCTGACGCTTCTCCGTCGACGACCCCTTTTCGACTCGGAAGTCTCCTTAGCATATTGGGAGCTTATGCGGTGGAGGACATCAAAGCTTGGCGCTTCTCTGCCGACGGCTCCTCTTTAAATCGGAAGGATCAATTTAGGTATACGAAAACAGCCCCCTTCGCCTCCACTCATCCCAACCCCACCCCCACTCACCGACTTCGTTCACCTTCATCGACTCCGTTCTTCACCGGCGAGCAGAACAACGATTGAAAATCAAAAGATTAGGGGAATTTTTATTTTTGATGTTTTTTATTCAGTGAAATTACGAAAATACCCCTAACCATATCAAAGATAATGTCGGTTTACCTGAAAACCACCCGGAATATGATTTTGAGGACCGTAAATTTCATTTTAAATTTGTGGAGTATTAAAAAAACGTATTTTTTCTCTCGAGAACCAAGAGATGGTATAAGATACTTAGATGGAAAAAACAATTTAGTCAAAATGTAATTATTTGCATAAGTAATGTATTTAATTTATCTTTGTATACTAAAAAGAGAAAAAAAAGTCATGCTTTGTGGCCACGTAGCCAATCTCAGAGCAACACACTACACACTGAAACAACAACTATGCTGCCGACGACGACTCTCTCTCACCGGCAATTCCGTTCCGGGATGCCGTTATTATCTCCCGATTTTCGAAACGATGCGGCATTGTTTATCACCAAGAGATGGGGAATGGGTTACGGCTCCAGCTCGAAACACGCAAGGACCAAGAAGAAGATGACGAGGTTCAACTTCAGTTGGAGTGTAAACCAACTTCATACGGGCTATGGGAATCGACGGTATACAATCGCCGCCGGCGTCGGCCGGGGGGGGGGGGGTTCGGCGACGGAGTTAGATGATACCGTGCGGAAATTACTCCAATCTGGTTTGTGGGTTGCCGAGGCTGTTTATATCGTGTGGCTTTTCTTGCTCCCGTATGCCCCTGTATGTTCCATTTTTTGCGTTATTTATTCCCTCTGGTAGTTTAGACTGTGAAATTATGTTAATACATAGTAAAAATTACTACTCCTATGAAAAATTGACATGGTTATTGAGTAAGGATATTTAGCTTAATGAGGTTTTGTTATGAATTGTAACAATGCAGGGAGATCCGGTATGGTCTATCAGTTCCGACACGATCGATTCCTTAATCAGCCTATCTCTCAATTTCTTCTTTGTTCTGCCATTGTTAAA
>JAULKM010018783.1:0-14337 GCA_032355605.1 Rubia tinctorum
TGGGCACCAAAAGATGGTATTTCAATATATGTTTGGGGACAAAAAAATAATTTAGTCATAATGTAACAAGTGTTTGATGAAATGATGTGGAAAAGAATTTTAAATTAATCTCTTCCCCTTATTTAGCTCCACTTCATTACATTAGACACTTGTCACATTAATATTAGTCCATCATTGCCACATATAATATTTTCACATATACAAAATTTTCTGGTATTTGATTTGCTTGTTTTTTAAATTGTACTCTAGATTAATTTTTTACTATGGATTGTTAAAAGCATACTCCCTTCGATCCCTTTACATACAAAAAGTAAATGGTATACCGGGAATTCGATGAGATTTGTATCCCCAATAATATATTGATTTTTTTTTTCAAATTTCAAGATAAATCATAATACATCTTCTGTGGAATATAATTTCTTGATACTCATAATTAAATTGTATTTCCAGAGATACAATGCTAAAGATACCCCATATACAATATAATTTATGCTTTACATGTGTTAAATTTTTCTTTTTGAGTTATTTTTCTTATACTGACACACTTTTTATTTTTTTATAAAAAAATTTCAATTTCATCAACTCATTCACTTTTTACTTTCTAAATATAATTTCATCTACTCATTTAATTCACTTGAACCTATGATAGTTATGGTGTCATATACAGAGGAACGGAAGGAGTTGTTAATAGTTACCTTTCGATTGCTTTTGGCATTGTTAAATCACGTCCTGTATTTTACTTGTTTATGCCCTAATACGTATATATATCATATAATTACTTAATTTTATAAAATAAAAATAAATCTGTTTTATAAAATTTTAAATTGAGAAAAGTGCATTTTTAATTCTATGTTTTGGTCGAAAGTGCAGAAATGACCTTGTAAAACTTGAAAGTACAAAAATAACCCTGGATGTCAATAGTAAAATTGGCCAGAAATTATCGAAATGACTATTTTATCCTTCTATTAAAAATATAAAATATATATAAAGAATGATAAAAGGCAGTTTTACCATGCCTGCTTTTATAACAAAACTAATATTTTCTTATGATTTCCCTTTTCTCCTGTAATTTTCCCTTTCTCCCCACTTGTGCCACAGCTACATCGTCAGAGCAATGACGGCGCGACGGAGCAATGACGGGGGAATGGAAACGACATGTGTGTTAAGACCCCCCAATTCACCCTCAGTATATTTCCAATAATCTTCCTCTCAGCCCTCCAAATAATGACCTATTTTTCTACAAAGTTCGTCAAGAGTTTCACCTGTTTTGCAAAACCCAAATCCGACCCAACAAGTATTTGGCAGTGAAAGGAAAATGCACTACAAGTAAGAAACGACATGTGTGTTTAGGATTCAGACCTAGTTACAGACAGAAAAGGTGATGGTGGCTTGTAGGCGGAGTTGGGGTGGAGCGCAACAGGGCTAGGTTGGAGCGCGGCGGGGAGAGGTGGTGGCGGCGTAGGGAGCAACAGGGAAAAGTGATGACGGACTAGGGTTTGGCGGCGGGGTAGGAAGCAGCGGGGAAAGGTGGTGGCGGAACTAGGGATTTAGAGGTGGAGCTGGTTTTGGGCGGTGTTCTAGACAGCGGCGGCGGCGGTGGCGGTGCTCGAATTGCTATGTATGTGCTTTAAGAATGTCGTTTTTTTCTTATTCTGTGTTATTTGGTATTTTCTCTAGCCTTAGTTTAATTCCGATATCGTTGTGTTTAGATTGTGCAAAATTGGCGCCTAGCGAATAGATTTGGATTTTTTAAAGTTAGAAGGCTATAGGGTTAGATGGGGATTTGGAGGAATTGTTTGAAGTTGTTTTTGTTGTTTTAACAGTTAGTGAGTTGTTAGTTTGTATGCTGGTATCTAGGTAGAGATTTGCTATCGGTTCTTCTGAAGATAGGGACTTCAGCGGTGGTGCTCGGCAGTGGCAGCGGTGGTGCTCGCGTTTAGAGTGTTTGAAGTTGGAGAAGAAGAAGCTTACGAGGTATAATAGTCATTAAAAATTTAGGTTTAACTTTAGGGATATTTTTGTCTTTTCAGTTTAGGTCAATGTCTGAATTACATTAGTCAACACTGGAATAGTGCAATTTGATTATATCTGCACCATTTCTCAAAAAGTTAGGGTTAATTCTGCACTTTTAAATTTTACAGGGTCATTTCTGCACTTTTACAATTTAATAGGGTCATTTTTGCACTTTTCCCTTTTAAATTTACACTTACATTTTAACCACCGCAGACGCGAGCCACGTCTGAGAACGAGCCACGTATCTCAAGAACCATCGCTTTGAGCCACCAGCAACCACCGCTCTGCAAATCCGGCACCGAACGCCAAGAAGGGAGACAAAGGGAGACGCCGACCGAAGGTAGAAGCAGTGATAACACAAGCTTGATACAGCATGACAAGCGGAAGAGAAAACACCATGTCGGAATAAAGAGCACCAAGAATAGCTGGCTGGCGACGCAGAAGAACTTGGGAGGCCGCAGGGAAGATCTGATCGCCAGAGATAACGATGGTAAGCCAAGACCCCTTTAAAAAATAGAGAAACCCAGGTGGAAGACAACAATTGGCGGTGCAGCGAACGACAACTAGAGGTGGGCGGCGGCCGGTGTCGTATGTTAACAGAGAGTTTTTTTAATGAAGAACAAAGAACAATCCACAACACTAACAATGAGACAAAACAGACCTATCACACAACAAGCTTGTAATCTCACACAACAAACTTGTAAATAACAGTCGACGTCTACCCTCTTCGTTAGTGCGAGGAAGAACAAGAATGTTTCAGAAATAAGGAGAGAAAAGACTAGAAATTTTAGAGAAACATGTCTGATACTATAATAGAAAGTAAATTCTACGAATGATTGTGTGTGTGTATACAAAGACTACACAAATATAGAACATGATATGTACAAAATCAATCAGAAAATGTATTCCTTTCTATTCTGATTTTAAATAAATTATATCTCTATTACTCTCCCGTCATGCCAAGTCTACGAAATCTGCACATAACACGTGCAAATTTAATATATAATCAGTATTGAGAGAGAATATGTGACACTAAATATAGATTGTTTAGGTCATGTGCAGTAGTGGTCTCTTAATTTTAAGAGACTAATCTAGAGACCTAAAATACCCACATTGGGGGTCTCTAGAATGATCTCTTAATAAGAGATCACCCAAAAGGCTTCAGACAAGAGCCCACTGGAGAGGCCGACCATGTCAAAAAAGGGCCAATCCCTTGGTCAGATGGGAGAGGGCATGTGCCCGCATCCTTTTTTGTCCCCTCCAGGGACACGTGACGCCCTCTGACTGGGCCACGTGTCCCACTAACCCGCCTTTTTTTATTTCAGATGGGGACACGTGTCACCCATTGGTTGGGCCACGTGTCCCATCATTTTTTTTAATTTGAATATTTTAATTTTGTAAAATTAATTTTAAAATAGGTAAAATAATTTTTAAAATCTGTATTTTGTTCTAAAATTTGAAATATATATATAATAGTTTTAAAAAACGAAATTAATTTTTTTTCAATGAAAAACGATATATAAAAGAACCAAAAAAAAATAAATTGTTTAATAACTTTTCGAAAAATGAAATTCAATTTTAAATATTATAATGTATTATTAATTTTCACATTCAACTTATTTTGTGTGGACAAATTTATTTAGATTAAATATTAATGGTAAAATTAATGAGTATGATAGAGAAAATCAAGTAGGGTTCATGAATAGTACAGAGTGATCTCTTACCACCGTGGAAGAAAAAAATAATGATCTCTTAAGATAAAGTAAAAGAGATAAATTGAAGAAAAAAATATATTTAATTGGTAAAAAACCACTAGCGATCTCTCTGCAGAATATGGCCTTACCACGCCATGTATGGAATATGAGCAATTATGGGACACTCCGCGCCCCATTTCCTTTGGTGCACCTCTCTTTTAGAAGAGGACATCCGGAAGGAGTCGAACAGCTTCTGCTGAGGGAAACTGATGTGACCTTTGGCCATTCGCGTAATTTAAGAAAAGTTAAGAAATGTAAGACTGATAAATTATCGATGATCCAAGAAATTTTAATTAAATATTATATCTTTTTTATTTACTACACAATCTTTCATCTAATCAATTTATTTCTTTTTAAAAGTTTATCAATCGCCCAATCCAACCAAAAATTTCAATTCTTTAAATATTATTTTAATACCAAATATAAATAGTATATTTTAAAATATTTTTCCAATATATTGCCTATTTGCCTATCTTCACTAACAAAGCAATAAGTAGACATTAGATCTATATCTTCTTCAACACACCAATGAATACATTGTTTTCCATGAACATTTTCAGCATTTTGACCCGATGGTTGAGAATTATTTTGGGAGAAAAAGATATTAGCAGAGAGAGGAATATGAGTTGATGTAGAAAAATGAGAGATAGAATCTTCTTCAAAGTTTGAATACGCCGGTGGATTTTGATAATATTGTGCATTTGAATTTTGTTGTGAATTAAAATTTTCTTTAAAAAAGGAAAGAAATTGGAATTATTTTGATCCATGTAAGATAATAATATTTGTGTTAATCCTATTGATAAAGAATTAACGCTAATTACAAAAATGGAGAGAGTTTTTTTAAGTAGGGAGAAGAGAAGTATTGAGTTGTTCACTGAACTATGGCAATATTGGTCTCCATTTATAGGGAATGAAAATTGTAGTTTTTAGCAATTAATTTTATTAAAAAATATTTTGAAAAAAAAAAGAAATATAAAATCACATATGTGGATAAGGAGATAACAGGATTAGATTGGTTCTGATTTGATATATTTTCAGCCAATGGGCTGGCAACACATGACAACTAACACATGGAAAAAACTGGTGACTGCAGCCATGCGGTCACCAATAAACACGGTATAAGAGAATGAGTGGGAGAGGAAATCGAGTAAGACCACGTGCAATGGCAAAATCGCTCTGAAACCGCTCTTCTGGTTTCAGTTTATTAAATATTCAATCTCTCTCTTCCACTTCATCAATTGAAACCACAAAGAAACCACTTCATTTTTACCTCCACAGTGGTTGAAACCACTTTGAAACAACTTCATTGACCCCCACTTTATTTTCTCTGTCTTACTCATTAATTTTACCTTCAATATTTAATCTAAACAAATTAACCAACCAAAATAAATTGAAATACGAAATTTAATAAGACACTTGTACTTTTTTAATTAAATTTCATTTTTTTAAATTCAAAATTTAAAATTATTTTCAATTTTGTAAAAATTATTTTATGAACCATAATTAAAAAGAATCAGTTTTTTTTAAAAATGAATGTAATTTTGATTTTTTTTAAAATAAACAAAATTTAATATTAATTTTTAAAATAAAATTCATATTTTTAAAAGATTTTTTATATCTAAAAATAACAGAAATTAATTTAAATTTTTGAAAAATCTGCTTTTTAAAAAGTAGTTGGGACACATGGTACCACATGATTTGGCCACGTGTCCCAGTCAGATTTTTTTAAAATGGTGGTAGATCTACTGCCACGTGGCTCAATCGAACGCTGTCACGTGCTAGCTAAGGACAAAAGAAATTCATCAGAGCCAAGCGTTACGTGGGACTGCCATGGTTTCTCAACTGGGGCGGTTTCAGTTGGGTGAAACCAAGAAGTGGTTTCAATTATTTGAAACTACTTTGAAACCCTCACTAGGGAGACAGATCGCTCCTTGAAAAGTGCATGGCCAGCAAAGAGAAGTGCGCAGCTCTGAATGTCTCTCTTGAAGCTGCTGAAGAGCGTACACGCCACGCTCTCCTGAGAAGCGTGCCTTGGCTGCTGAGAAGGAAACCAACAAGCTACGTTCAGAACTGGAGGAGATGATGATTAATGGTCCTACTTCGCCTGGGTACCCTCAAGTCCTTGTTGATCGACTCATCAAGACGAAGTCCCTAACAATTTATTTGAGGAGGTTACTACTTGCGCTCGCAACGTTGGGCACTGCGAGGCTCTAGTCGAACTACGAGAACTGAACCCCAATTTGAAGGCAAAGAAATTTCCCAAATTGTCTAAGTCTGAGGCAGTGTTGGAGAAACAGAAGATTGTGCTTAACGAGGGTTTCATTAGCCGTATTTTTGATGGCGATCATCATTATGCCTTGTTGTCTCACCTCGCTGGTCTTCCTTCTTTGCCCTCTGTAGTTTAGCAAAAGAGGTGTGAAGTTGATTATTTCGAAGGCTTTCCATTCGGTTCTTGCGTTCCTAGGTTTCCTCCCAATTCTAATGTTAATGCGAGCGCTGAGACTAATGTGAACACTGAGGCCAATGCAGACACAAAATATAGACAAGGAGGATTCTGCTCTTGTCCAGCATTCATGTGGTTCTTCCTCTAATGTTAGTTGATCTTAGTGCCATGGATTTTGAGATTTTTTTAGCTATAATTCGTAACAATACTCTAATGTATGTCTGCACTGTTTGTATCATTATGGATATTAATTTGCATCGCCCTTATAATTTTGCAACTTCTCATCACATTTATTTATATGTAGGGCTTTGATATTTTGGTTGATCATAAGTTTTTGAAACGTCTTGACTATTTGGGATCTAATGTTCGTTTTCCTCATCATCTTGGGTTTTTCTCTGCTTATTCAAATTGCCCCATTAAGCTGACTGAATTTACTCAGTCTTTATCAAAGGAATTTCTTTAGCTTGTTTCTGCCAATCGCTTCTCTAATTTAGGTTCTATTCCATTATGTATTGGGTGGAAAATTCCTACTTTCTCATCATCTTCATCTTCTACGGCATGCCCTTCTAGCAGATTTATACCCAAAGGATACAGTATTGAATCTTTGGACATGGATATAATTTGTAGTTTAATCAATCTTGAATCTGTCGGCATATACATACATTTGTTCAGCCTTCCTATCCGTGTTCAGGAATGGACGTTATCGTTAGGCATTCGTCTGAAGTATGTGTTACTGAGTATTAATGACCTTGAAGTCGGGTGGAAAAAATATTAAAGGATACTCAAGACTGTGTTCGTGAATTGAAGGAATTTTGTGCTGAACAAAACAACCTTATTCATCGCTAACAATTGAGTATGGTTAGGATGCCTAGTCAGCAAGAAGAGGCTAAATTTTTTATTCCAAGCAAGGCCCGTGAAGCTCATCAACGGACCTTCATTATTGATAGGCAGTGTTCTCGCATCGATAATTTATTGGATCGGTTGGCCAAAAAAAAAGAATGAGTGTGATTACCTTTCTTCTTCTCCAGCCGGGTGGCAGAGTATATTTGATGAATAGTTCGCTATAAATACTCAAATAAGTAATGTAAATGATCAACTTCGTACTAAGTGTAACCTTCTTGACTCGTGTGTGCACCAGCTTGAACATGCTTGTGTGGATTACAAAGATCAAATAATGGCCCTTCCATCATCATCTCGTGAACATGCTAGTCGCGGAGACCTGACTATGATTGTCTGTGGGCAGAGGATTATTTTATCCGAGTCTAATAGGTCGCATATTCGTAAACTAGAGGACGAAGTGCAAAAATTAATGGCTACAAACATGAATTATCAAGATATTGTTGATGTTATGAGTATGCAGCTTGAATGCGAGGAATTTGGCCCTATAACTGATTTTAAGGCGTACTATGCAAGGTATTTTTGTCATATGGAGAGAAGGGGTCTAACGCAACATTATGCCTACTTATAAATGAAATGACGGTATGAACATTTTCTGGATGAGGAGCGCAAGGATGAGTAATCTTGTCGTGAGGCTGAGCAACCTCGTTATTGTGTTTGTTCTTCCTTATCTAGATCCTCTCGCGCGTCACAGCGTAAATCATTTTTTATTTGGTGTACTAGTTTATTTTTTGAATGTTTCAAGTAGTACTTCTGTGTTACATTGACTTATATTTTGGAATCTGGTTTGTTCGCTGTCGATTAACATAAAGTATTATATGTTTTGCAGTTTCCCTTGTTCGTTTATATATATTTTTCAAAGAGATCTATTGCTTTCATCCTAAATGTTTACCATGCAAAGCTTCGTGGTTTATTGTTTGCTTCTGTTGCTGATTTTTTGGGCACATTTGTCTTGTTTTGCAAGATCTATGGCTTGCAAAATTAAGAGTTTCTTTTGTACAATCATGCTAGAACCATCGCTTGCTTTTGTTGCTATCTTTGTAGGCATATCTGCCTTTTTTCAAGGTTTATGGCTTGCTTAGCTAAGTTTACAAAGTTGCAAGATCTATTGCTTGCAAACTCGAGAACTTGTATTGTGCGAACTACAAGATCTATTGCTTGCTTACGTCGGTGTTTTCATAGGCATGTCTACCTTCGTGCAAGATATATGGATTACAAAAGTAAGGTCGCAAAGTTGCAAGATCTATAGCTATCAAAATTGAAAATTGATGTAATTTAAAGTCATGGAAAGTTATTTGCCTGAAAAAATACTTTTAGATGTTTATAATGTACAGGTGAGATAATATTGCTTTTCAAAACTAAACAAAGATGAGAACATCATCAATGATCATCTCATGGCTTCTATAGGATCCGGATTTTTCCTATCATTCATCTTGGATCTACATATAAAACTTCCTTAGGTTGATCACATGCCAAGTGTTGGGGACACCGTTGCTGATCTTTCTAACTCATACCACTTGCATCGGTGCGCTTTCACTATCTTGTACGGGTCTTCCCATTTTGGGCTTAGCTTTCCTTTTTCTTCTACTAGGCTTGCTTCGTTGTTCCGCAGCACAAGATCACCAATTCAAAATTGTGCCTCTTTGAATTTCTGATTGTATGCTCTGGCCATCTTTTCTTTATACTTTGCCTCTATGATCATTGCTCGCAGTTTTTCTTCTTCGAGTTCATCTAAAGCTAACCTCATCATATCAGGATTATCACCCTTCTTGTATTCTTCGACTCGAAGGCTTGAGTTCCCGATTTCCACTGGTATTACTACCTCATGATCATAGACTATGATGTATGGTGTTTCTCATGTTGGTTGTCGAACATTGGTTATGTACGACCGTAGGGTATTGGGTATCTCATCTACCCAACCAGTTCGCTTCCCTTCTAATCTTTTTTTGATGCCCTGAACTATCATCCTCTTAGTTACTTCCACCTGACCATTTGCTTGAGGATGAGCTAAAGATGATAACTTCTGTGTAATCCCTAACTTTGAGCACCATTCAGTAAAGGTCCCACATGTGAATTGTGTGTCGTTGTCTGTGACTATAGTTTGTGGCACCTCGAAGAGACAAACTATATTCTGCCAAACAAACTTTCTTGTTACTTCTGTCGTAACTCTTCCTAATGGCTTTGCTTCTACCCATTTCGTGAAGTAGTCAATTCCCACAATTAAAAATCATGCATTCCAGCACACATTGTAAAAGTTCCGACTATGTTGATTCCTCATTTATCAAATGGCCAAGCTCCATATATCCCTGTTAAAGGAGCCCGTGGTTTATGAGATATCGGGGCATTGATCTAGAAACTTTTGCACTTTAGCACAAAGTTGTACACATCTTTGAACATAGTTGGCCAATAGTAACCTGCTCGAATTATCTTCTTGGAGCAGGTTTTTTTCCTTTCTCCCTTATTTTTTTTATCTTGTCCTTTTGTTCACATTGAGTACAATGTGTGTTTCAAGTGTGGGGGAGAGGAACATATCTCATTGTATTGTATTTTAGTGTGCACATGCTCTACTTTGACTTGTTTTTTTGAAAAAAAATTGAAAAAAAATAATTTCCCGCTAAGTTGAAAACTTGAAAGGGCAACTTAGGAAAAATTGGGGGGCCCGGATAGGTCAAAACCAAAAAGGGTGACCTATGAAAAAATGAGAGGTCTTATGGTGTGGGAAAATGTGAGGTGTGAGTTTTGAAAGAAAGGAGAGGATAGGATGAAAACCGGAGAGGGCTCCTAGGTAAAATGAGAGAATTGAGAGAAATGGAAATATGTGAACTCTTCTCTTGTTTTACCTATTTGTGGGATTTCCGATTTGAGTAAGCTATCTTCTTGACTTTGTTTGGATGTTTATACCTCATTCTTATTATGGCATGATTTTGTGGTTTTGGTTGTTTAGGACTCCTTAAGTCGGGATGTGAGGGTTAACAAGCTCTTATGTTTTGGGTTAGGGTAGTTCTAGGAATAATGTGTTGGTTGTGATCTTGGGAAAACATATCTTAGAAATCACCTTAGAACTTTGCTTGTTCTTACTCGAGGACGAGTAAGGGTCTAAGTGTGGGGGAGTTGATGAGACATGATTTTGATGTTTTCTTAGTACAATTAACATCCATTTTTAGCTTGTTTTGTTGGTGTTTCATTAGATTATTAGTTGTTTTTACAAAATAGGGGTTTAGAATCACCTTGTGGAGTTTTTTTGCCCTCATTTCCCTAGTTTTTAATCATGTGGTGTCTAACGTGTTCTACCCTTATGATTTGGTCGATTCATATATGTTTTGTGAGCTTATTTGGATACTATAATGAAGAAGTCCATTTACATGGATGGTAGAAGATTGAAGAAGACCATTCACAAGAATGAAAGAAGAAGGAAGGCCACTTACAAAATGGTAGAAGATAAAGTGAAGAAAGAGAATAAAGTAGAGGGTGAAGAATGATCTATATTTTGAAGCAGAGTTTAGAGAATAATCGAGAAGAACCAGCCTCCAAGTTTGGTACCATTGGATTTTTCTTCTCGAGTAATATAAAAATGACTACTTGAACGCCCAAAATGGATCAATGGTTCACCCGGAGGAAGCAAAACAAAACTGAACTGATTATGTCGCGACTCGCAAATTTTGTGTCGCGACTCACGAATAAGAATTTACTGGAAGTTGATTTTTCGACACTGTATCATGGCGAGTCACGAGGAAATTTTTGCGGGTAATGAAAATCACCTTGGAACTTGCTTTTTATTCCCCGTTTTCTTGTACTATAAATAGCACTTCATCTACTCATTTCTTAGCTCTCTTGACCCGACTTGGGAATTCCAAAACCCTAGTTTTTCATTATCTTCTTCAATTTCATCTTGTTTCTTTGTAGATTTTTGTTCTATGTTATTGATTTTGATTATTTAGGCTAGGTTTCTTCTTGGGAGCAATTGATTGAGACTTCCTTGTCCATGTCTTGAGAATCATTTCTATCTATTTTAGTTCTTTCTCTATTGTGCATTTATGGAGTTTTAATGTTGGTTTTTAATTTCATTTATTTGATTGGAAGTTTGAGAATATGCAATGCTTGTATGATAACTTGTTAGGAATGGGTAAAAGTAGCTAATTTCCCCTCTTTTGACATGGAATCCAAGAGCATGAGTTAGATCTTCATATTGGATTTATTATTTGATAATTGCTAGATGAATGTGATAATGTCGAACTCTTTGTCATGTTTGTTTTATGTCAGAAATAAGAGAAGTCTATGAACGTTGAAAGCTCTTGACTAATCTTGTGTAAATGCATGAATTGGTTCAATGCTTAGACACAGTTTAGTGTTTATAAGTGTTACCAAACTTGTTGATTCTTTGTATTCAATGTCATTAATGAGATATCTTTAGTCGTTTCTCGACTAAAGGGGTCACTAGTGAGGTTTAACAAGAGATGTCGAATTCACCATGCAAATTACTATACAAGAGGGATAAAATATTTATCTTCACAATAAGTAGTTAAAGTAGTGAGTAGGTTGTAGATTCAAGGATAGATAAGAGGTTCGGAAGTGGAAATCAATTGCCTCCAAGGCTTTGTGTTATATATTTTTTATCCCTTTTTATTATTTTGTTGCATGATTAGCATAATTACTTAACCTTGCTAGTTATCTTGTCTTCACTTGCTTTTATATATCTATGTATATCTATAATTTGGCTTATATACTCCCTTTTATGCATGAACCCTTAGGAAAATCCCACTTCTTCCTGGATGACCCCAATTTGCCACTATCTACTTAATAGTGTTTAGTAAATATTTAGGGCTTATAAATTGTATTTTTGAGAGGCACGACAACGACCTCCTACCCGATAGTACAACTGTAGAGGGTGAACATCCGACTGATCATCCCCACCGATTGTGCACCCAATCACCTTATATATGAAGTCCATCATCATCTCCAAGTCCACCCCGTTCACTCCTATTCTGTACATGTTCATCTTGAACATAGTGAAATTGGCGTAGAACTCCTTAACCTTCGTGCCATATGTAGGTTTTTCCAAACATATCAAACCCTCAATTTATGAAGGTATCAATGGTTCGAGGAAGACATCGAGGTAAGGTCGCTCCATGTCCTCAGCCTTCATCACCCTCACCTCATTTATCCTTCGGCCCCAGATTATTTCGAAATGCTTCTCTGCCTCCTCATCAATGAAGCATATCTTGTCCTATATTGGCGATTGAGGGACAACTGTGGTCTTTGCCATCTTGGAGCGCGAGGGATCTGCCTCTATGGTCTTGCCACTAGACTTCTTAGTTTTTTGCTTCATCTGAGACACAAGGGAATGTACAGTTAGTGCAATAGCCAAGAAATTAAAGAAGGTTATTTTTTGGCCAATTTTGCATGCATGTCGTAGATACTTTATCTAGATCGATGTGCACCGTGCGAATTTGTAGATTCATATGTATGAATGTGCGATGTCGCACGGCCGGTCGACTTAGCTAAAATAGTCTGCGACTCATACACGAATGGTCCTAAAACACCTAGAATCGCAACTGACATTAACAACAAAACATAAACAGGTACTATGCTACTAATGAGTACCAATTATCAGTGCCATAACAGTTCCCTAAAACCTAGCCCTAGCCATGAAATTGTAAAGAAAGCCCAAACGATAATGGATAAACCTAAAACCTAATCACACAACGAAATCTAACAAATAAATCAATGTAAATGTAATAAAAGCATGAAATGGGCAACAACATAAGTCCCTCAAAGCAGCAAAAGCATCATCACATTTGTTTAAAGTCCTTACCTTATTTATTTTTCTATGCTCTTCACTCATTAAGGAAATTGGCCAATGTACTATGTTGAATTCGAAATGAATGTTGGGTTTAGGGCTGTATAGATTTGAGAAGGAAGTTTGGGGTTGGGATTTGACGGTTTTCCGGCCGTATTTTTTCAAATTGGAGGTTTTGGTGCGACATCGGATAGATTGGGAATTTGAGTGGGTAGGTGGTGGGCTGTTTATATACATAGCATGAAACACTGTCATTTAAACCAATAATGCGACATCGCAGACACTGTCGGAAAGAAATACACAAATAGAAAAAACATGTGCGACATTCTTGTTCGTGTATTTTGAGCCACATATTTGAGTTGGGTACAAATATTATTTATTTAGGCACAAACTAGAGGGAATCAAACTCACATTAGCCTAATTTTCCAACCTAATCTACATAGCCGAGGGATGACCGACGCACAAGAGAAGTCTCATATAATGATGACATGGCAGAATAGATTGTGGTCAGATTAGTCCAAAAGCAATAAATCAAAGCCCAAAAAATTTATTTATCGAGTTAATTAATGTGAGAATATTTTTCAGTAATAAAATAAATAATAATCGTATTGGAGTAATGAAAAAAAATTGATTTGGCTATGTCTGGTCTTGAAAAGCCCTTACTAGTGTATAAGAAAGTTGATAATTTACCAGTTTATAATGTAAACCCTATGTAATAGTTATTTTAGGTATGTTTTGGCCCCGAATAACATTGGCTATGATTGACCTCTAACATTCTGAACCGTCGAACGGGTAACTGTCAGTTACTCATGTAATAAGGTTGACACTATTTGTGGGTTCTTAAGGAACACCCTAACTAATTTTTAGAGCTTTTATCTTTTGGCCTTGAATGACAAAAGATGTGTATGGTATTGGACAAAATTGTAAAACCCTTACTCATCAAATAGGTTTGACTATTCGTAGATAATTAGAAAGCACTATGTAAATGTTGTAAGTAGTATCTTGTGTCATCAAATGTAATTGGCTATGACTGACCTTCAAAAATCTTAACCATCGAAATGGGAATTGTGAAACAGACACTTGTAAAATAAGGTAGAATATCCCTAGGATTATAATGAAAATCGTATATAATTGTTATAACTAGTATCTCTTTCAGCCTCGAATGAGATCGACTATGTTTCACATTGAACAAGTTGAAATCCTGCGGTTGGTAATGTCCGGACACTTTCTATACAAGGTAGTATCAATCTAAGGCCTTCGTCAAGCATGAGAAATGTCATTTCCACCGACGTTGTTATTGGAGAATTTCCAGTTAGTATCAATATTCAAATCTTCTAAATCCCTAATTTCATTATCCTGATATGAATCTCCTTGCGAAGACTCTGGATTGCGGAAAATCGGATCTTTATTTATTTGAGGATCTCGCCCAACTC
>JAULKM010018801.1:0-14336 GCA_032355605.1 Rubia tinctorum
CTCTATTAATGCAATAAGAACTAATGAACCTATTCATCTTCCTCTATTAATCCTATTCAATTTCTTTTGTTGTTACAGTTTCCTTCCATAAACCCTGTAGCCTCTTTGATCAATTTCTTTCGTTCCTCTTCCAGTGCCCCAAAATGCACTTTACATTTAGATTTGTTCACCCTAAGCCCTGTTGATTTTTCAGACATTTTATAAGCTTTCATCAGAATCTTCACTGGTTTCACCTCACCCTTTTCTAATAATAGAACAACATCAGCAAAGGTTAAGTTGACCAGCTTAATTTCCTCACACATAGGATGGTACTTGAAATCTGGTTTTCCTCCTGCACTTTGTAAGCATCTACACATATATTCCATCACTAAAGGGTCACCTTGCCTTATTCCCATCTCAACCTTCACAAATTGGGTCAGATTTCCATTTATTATGCATCTATAATTCACAGTTTCAACATAAATCATTGCCCAATTAATTAATGTTCCTGGTATCCCCAACTCATTAACTATCCCCTCCAAAGTCTTCCATTCAATAGTATCATATGCTTTTTGTGTATCCATTTGAATTAGGCATCTGCAACCCCCACTCTTCCTGTTATAGCCTCTGATTACCTCATATGCTAACAAAATGTGATCATGTATACTTTTGCATGGGATAAATGCAGCTTGATTTTCTTGTACTACCTCAGCAATAGCACCAGTTAGCCTATTTGTTAACACTTTGGAAATGATCTTATAAAGAGCCATTCCATAAGAAATAGGTCAAAGTTCCCTGGCCCGTTTTAATGATCTTATTACTAGCATACACAGCACTGAGCTAGTATAAAAGGTTACCATTCATTCCCCGTACTTCACATAGAATCCTCTGTTCAGCCATTTTTCTCTCCCTGATAATAATTCTCCCGTGGTTCCATAATACCGATATCCTTCCATTCTGATGTGCATCATAATTATTCTCAAATATCTAATTTCCCACAAACTTCTTTCTGACTTCAACTGATTTTTATTCTTTTACTCTTGTTTCAACTATAACAACAACTAGTAAGTTCATACTATTGGGACAGGAGCTAATCTCATTAATTTTTGTTGTTTTATTCAGCCCCCTGACATTCCATGCTGCTAACATGGCAAAAAGCCATATTCTACTCCTAGATCAATCCAACTCCCAAGGGATTGTTCTCCTGCTTCAAAACCTCTTCCTCTGAATAGATGATCCGTTATATCATTAATCATTCCGCTCATATGTCCTGAATCTTCAGTTTCAACCTGATCATCTCCTTTATGATTTGCCTCCCATAATCCGTTTCCTTTTTTTTACTTAACAACAGTCCAACTATTTTCTTCATCAGGTTTGTTCACTGATTTCTCTTGTACTGCAGCAATCTTCTATCCACCATCCTCCTGTTCTTTTGTTTTTTTTGCTTGATCTGCCATTTCTTCAACATAGCCTTCTCCCTGCATTCATGTCCCCCAGTTTGACAGATTCACAGCACACATGTTTGTTCTCCATCAATGTCTTTAATCTTCACTTTATCAACAATCTTCTGAGATATATCCACTTCAACTAACAATCTGGCATACAATATTCTGAGTATACTTGTTGTACATTCATCCGTAAAGAGGGGCTTTCCTATCACACTTCCAATCTTCCCAAGACTCTTCGCTCCCCAAAGATGTAGAGGTAATTGAGGCAATGTCACCCACACTGGCACAGTTCTCACAATATCTCTCCATAAAAAAATAGTTTCTACAAATGTAGGAAAGCTGATATTATAGATAGTGTACGGACCTTTTCTCATGACCTCATCTCTATCATTTTTAGATGTGAATTTTGCATCAAGATATCCTTCATCGTTATACAGTAGCTCAAGCAAGGATACAAACGACCAGAATTTAGTCATGAATTTTTTCACTCCATTCATTTTGAGATCTCCCCTTATAACATACAGTTAGTTATACTAACACTTTACATGTAGTGTTGTGATATGACTCTATATCAACATTGCGTAATTTATGTCCAAATTAATGTAGGGGTAAATGAATAGTTATTAATTCATTACAACATGTAAAATGACATATATTGCAGGTTTAAATTTGTTAAATTTTTTTTTTAAAGACATTGATGTAGTTATAGTGAGTCAAAACCAACATTAGTAAGATGGTGTACTAAAATCATTCTATTCTAACATTACAATATCTACATGTATATTAATCATTATTGATATGTTGATTATGAATGAAGTTGAAACAAAAAGTCAATGGTAAAAATGAGACAAAAAAAGTAACTTAGCATTCATTATATGGATAATTAGAGTCTTGCCGCGTAGTTCTTCAAAAAAAGAAAAGAGTCTTTTCGCGCAAATATAACTGTATGTAAATGATTGCAGAGTTTATCCGCGCTTTGCAAAAATCGATACCAAATTGCAATGCCCATTGAGAACAGAGTCTGCGTCCAAAATTCAGAACAGATTAACGATGATAATGGAGAAATTGAGTCTTACAGTGTCCGAAATTCATAACAGAGGAATTTAGAAACTGGTATTGCTAATGGTTTCACCTAGTCTCTTTCTCTTTTTTGTTTCAGATACATTTAGATGGTAATTAAGTGCCTATTTTCATCCCTTCATAGGTTAATTTTGGTGGAGGAAACTGAAATTTCTTTAGTAGTATATATATTTGTATGAACATAATATGTTTGACAAATCGCCTCTATCATTAGCAGTATCTTGGTTTCTCAAATCATAATCTGTCATTTAATTTCCTTTCTATTTACGAACATTGTTGCATTTTCTTTTGCATTTTTGCATAAGCTCTGGATGCTGATTTAGACAACAATCATAAGGAAGCAATGGAAGAAAATGAATAAAGACAGCTGAGATTTCTTTTAGTTTGTTGGTTACTGTCACACTTCTTGTTGTTGCCTGTATTATTTGTCTCTTTCTAGGTTGACTTGAAGTGACTTTACTATTACAACACTCGTGTGAAAGCTCGGCGACACTATTTTTCCTTTTCTTCATTTTGGTTTTTACTTGGGTTCAAGTTGTATCGTAGTGAACCGTATATTCAATACTACTTGAGCTACTTGTTATTAATTATTATTTTTTATCATTTTATTATTTGTTGGTTTGCTTATTGTTCCCTTGTGGTAGCTTGGCCCCAAAATAAAACACCCTGAAGTTACATACATCATTTTTCGGCCGTCACCCCTCTTCTCCCTTTTTTCGGTGACCGATCACCACCCTTTTTTCAATTTTTAATAACGCAAATTCCGACGTCTTCTTACTTCAATATGGCCAATAAAAAACTATCCTACAACACTCTGCTCCCCATTATGACGATCAAACTCACGTCGTCAAATTATCTCTTGTGGAAGCATTAGGTTGGTTACGTGCTTAAGCCTCAAGGGCTATTCGATTTTGTCGATGCATCAAATCCTTGTCCAGTGCTCCCTTCCAAGCCACTGGTCAGCTTCTCTTCCTCACTTTATTTTTTCGCGGTAGCCGCCACCCCTCCTGGTGGGGTATGATTGATTTGAAGATATCTTGCCAGAAATCTAAGTCTTAATATGATCAGTGGATTGCAGAGGATCAACGTGTTTGAGATTTCCTTTTCTCTTCACTCACGGGTGAAGCCCTTGCCGAGATTCTATATTGCTTGATGTGAAAGGAGATATAGGATAATATTGCTGGCACTTTTTGAAATAGTAGCACTTCCACCATTTTTTGTCTTCATGCCGATGCCCATGGTGTATGTAAGACTGGTACAGTTCATGAACTTCATCTCAAGTATAAGGGAATATTTTAGCAGTTATATGTTATGGGCTCTCCTGTTTCAAATGATAATCAAATTATTGGTTTTTAACTTCTCTTGGCCCTGAGTTCAAAGATTTTTTTGCTTCATTGATTAATGCTTCTCCTATGCCGTTATATGCTAATGTTTTTTCTGGTGCCAAGAACCACAAGGAATATTTGAAGAATTTACAGAGCCATTCTGCACCAACATCATGACCAGTAGCATTTGTTGCTAGCAAACAGCACTCGGTTGGTTGTGTGTGGGATCACGCACACACGAGGGAAGACAACGTATGGGGTTCATGTGCTACCAGCTCCTTGTTGGCTCAGTCCACAGCTGGAGTTGGTTCTGGTCATGGTCGCGCTCAATATACTTGGTGTGATCATCCTGGTCATTATACCGTGACTTGCTACAAGATGTTAGCCCAGGCATTTGACCCATTTGGCTAAAAAGTTTTAGTCTCCTCTGCAGTTATAGCCTTCTTCTCGCACCTCACATTCGTATGTAGATTTTGGTGCGACCAATCATATCTCTTTTTCGGCTTCTAACTTAGAGAGCGTCATTCCTTATGCTGGTAATTCTTATGTTTTTTGGTAATGGTGCTTCTATTTAATTTTCTCATACTGGTGATTCTCGTATTTTCGACACTTTACGATTATCTAATGTTCTGGTTGTGCCTGGGCACTTGAAACTTGTTGTCTATTAGTAAACAGACCAGAGATTTAAATGTGTTCATAACTTTTAATGGCTGAAACTTTGTGATTCAGAACAAAGTTTCCAAGGTATCGTAGGCAGGGGCCACATTGAAGGCGAATTATATGTCTTGGATAAGGGAGATGTAGCTCTTATTTCCTTTTTGCACCAGAATGAAGGATGGGCATCCTACGAAGTTTGGCATACTCGGTTAGGTCATGTGCCAACTCCAGTCATTTCTAGATTGCAGAAATGTGGTTTACTTTCAATTTCTTCTTTGTTGCCTAAACCGCATAACTGCGCCCTTGTGTTATGGCGAAAGGTCAACGGTTGGCCTTTGTTGAGAATACTAAACACGTTGCGCACGTACTTGATTTGGTATATTGTGATTTGTGGGACGCCTCCCCAATTTTATAAGAATATGGTTTTGCTTATTATGCCTTATTTGTCGATACTTTTTTAGCCTTATTTGGATTTTTCCACTTCGTAGAAAATAGGATTTTGTTGGCACATAATTGCAGTTTAAGGCACTTGTCGAGAATCATTTTTCATCTAGAATCAAGGTATTTTAGAGTGATGGTGGAACAGAATTCTTAAACACTCAGCTTCGGTCCCATTTCGCTTCCAAAGGCATTCATCGCCAACACTTTTCAAAATTTTGGTAAAACTTTTCAAGATTTATGTAATACTTTTCAAAGGTTTAAGTAACACTTTATAAGCTAATGTAACATTTTTAATAAGTGTTGCAAGAAAAGTGTTACGATAGTACTATTTTGTAGTAGTGGCATTACCAAGTGTTTTAAAAGATATTCTAAATTCTAGAATGTCCTAATATATACTTATAACATATGAAATTAAATGTGCTAAAAACTATTTTTTATATTAAAAAATGCTAATAAACTATAAAATGGACAGTATTAAGTGTCCTAATATGTTTATCGAAGTCACATTGAGTTGGCATATATTAGAATATCTATAAGAACGAATTTTTAGTTGATTGTTCAAAAACATTAACCATAGTCCCGTTACTATATATACGCACACATTCACATGTGGGTTTGTCATACATATTCACACACATCCATGTGTGGGTATTGAATGCATATTCAGACATTATAATTAACTATTTTATATTTTAATCAATAATCATCTATAATCACACTTTACATCTATCCCAACATGTCCGTTAACCACATTTAGAATCAATGTGGGGATAGTTCAAATGTTATTATAAATATTTTTATCTTAACAATTATCAATGTATGTAAAGGTAAGTTTTGTTGTAGTGTAGTGAACTCAGCACTTCCTACTAATTCATACATTGACATTATTTTAAAATTTTATTATAATTAAACATATATCAATGCAATAAATAAAATTAAATATCAAATGACTCCCACTAATTTTAATATGCCCTCATCTAACAGTTAGTCGTCGAAAATAAAACTTTGTAATAAATAAATAAATGCATATTTCTATCAAAAGTGCTCTATCATTGTATAAGAAAATCCTAACCTTTTGTTATTTCCGATTATGTACATGATTCTTTGGATTTTATTCTGTGGTATACATATATAAATATAGTACAATGGGATATTTATGGGTTTAAGTATATTTTTAAGAAGTTATATATTTTGACAAGTTATGAATGATTATATATAGTAAAAAAATCAGTATCGTATATTAATATTGGTATGTTATTTTTAGATGACTTGGGTTTAAGTTAATCAAAATGACTTCAATATCGCTGGTTGACAGCACTGAAACACAAACACACCAACATGCCAAACTACTAACGCAGAAAGTAAAGAATTTCTATTATATTATGCTTGGAATTATTAGTGAAGAAATTTAACTCTGGACATTCTCCCTCGTGCCACCTTTAGGGTGCTTGACAAAGAAATCCGCAACATCCAAAGAAGTACAGTCATCAAAACTATCTTCAAGGCCACAATTAGAATTCTCATCAATAAAATTGGTCTCTATCTTTTTATCTATATTCTAGATGATTCATGATAGAGATTAGCGAGATGTCTTGGGGTACAACAAGTATGCACCTAGTGATCCCTCGTGCCACAATGATGACATTTTCTATATCAACCTTTGTCATTATCATTTTCTTCATTTATCTCTCCTTTTTTGGGTTGGGGGGGATTTGGGCATTGAAACGAATTACCACGGTAGTTATTTTGGACTCTTCAATATTCATTGTTATATCCCTTATTTGGATTTGCTGCAATCACATTTGCTTCAGGAAATGGAGCAGCACCAGTGGGGCGGGTATCGTGGTTTTCAACAAGAGCTCATTAATATTTTTTTTAACCACCAAAAGAAAATAAATTAACTCATAATACATTTTGAATCCCTTTTCAGGGTATTGCTGCTTCAATAGCACATTTGAAACGTGAAAGGTGGAGAATGTTTTCTCTAATAGATCAAGATAGGTCACTTGTTCACCACACAATTTTAGTTGTGAACTAATCTTAAAGATGACTAAACTATACTCATTCAAAGGTTTGATATCTTGTAAGCGTAAATGCATCAAATCATAGTGAGACTTTGGAAGGATTATAATTTTTAGATGATCGTGTCTTTCTTTTAAATTCGTCCAAAGGACAAATAGATCTTTTACCATCTGATACTCTGTTTTGAATCCTTCATCATGATGGTGATAGAGAAAGATCATGGCTTTCGCCTTTTCTTGGTCAGTGGCTTTGCTGCCACCTTTGATTGCATCACCAAGGTCATTCACCTCTAGATGTATTTCAACATCTAGTAGCCAGGATAAGTAACTTTTCCTGGTGACATCAAGAGCGGTAAATTATATATTTTTTAAAGATTAGCCATAGTGAGTAAAAATAAATTGGAGAATAAAATTGATTGTTCTTATCAAATGAGAATTCCACAGTTTTCAGATCCTCGTACAAACTCAAAAAGTGGTTTATAAGAAGAAAAAAAACTAAACTAGTTTAGGGTTGAGTCTCGTGTTGATAACATGTAATAAATATATACTTCATCCATCCCAAGAATATTGGCCTATTGTTTTTGGACCAAATTTTTAAGTAAACTGATGTGGCAGAAAATAATTATTGAAAGTAGGGATATTTAGGAAAAATAATGGGTCTAGTCTCAAAGTAGTTAAAGTTAAAGAGAACATTGTGAGAATATAACAACATATTCTTTTCCATTTTAAGTCATTTTGAAAGTATGTCATTGCTCGTGTGACAGACAAAAATAGAAAGTAAACCAATAGTAATGGGACGAAAAGAGTGCAACATTCTAGAGAAAATAATATCTAAATATTTAAAGGAAAAGGAAATGGAAAAGGTGATACAGAAAATCAATGGGGGATGTTACATTCTTCATTTCATTAGAACCTCTTATGTTAAGAAGAATACATCAATTTTAACTTTCAAAGTAAGTGCAGGGTGGAATCAGGATTTCATTACAAGGGAGCCAATGTAATGCTTACACACATTACATAAAATGATATATAAAATTTTAAATGAACAACTTTTTGAATGATTATTAATTATAATTTTTAAATATATAGTTATTTAATTTTATAAATATAGTTAGGGTGGTAAAATAGACCCGTAATCCGCGGGTCAAGCGAGTATCTAATTTTAAATCCGTATGGGTATGGGTAAAATGGGTAATGGGCAGTTGAAAAATATGAGTTGAACGGGTTGAGTTTGTGGGTTGGCCGCGGGTTTACCCATATGGGTTAAAACTCGCGGGTTTACCCATATGGGTTGGTATATGAACCCATATGGGTCAATACATGGGTTGAAACTCGCGGGTTTACCCATATGGGTTTGTATACAAACCAGTATGGGTCAATATATAGGTTGAAACCCACGGGTTTTACTCATATGGGTTGATACATAAATACGTATGAGTTTATATATGGGTTGAAACTCGCGTGTTTACCCATTTTTGACCTGTGAGTTGAATGACTTTCAACCCGTGGGTTGAGCGGGTTTCAATTCGACCCATTTTGACTTGACCCATTTTTTACCCATCATAAAATGGGTCAAAATGAGTCATACCCATATTTTTTAATTACCCATTTTACCCAACCCGTATTTGACCCGTCCGTCCATTTGCCACCCCTAATATAGTGAATATTATTGTTTTAAATGATACTATAAAATTTGATTATATTTGATTTTGAAATGTAAGGCCACCGTTTACATAAAAATAAACTAAATGTTAAGATTATTTATGTTAAAGCGAGGGTATAAAAAATTTAAAAGTAAAAAGCGACACTAACCGACGATTAGAAAACAAAGTTAACAGTTCAATTATTTTATTAATGTTTCTCTGAAGTAAAAGGGTCAAATATAATTTACCAAATTTATATAGATTATAAAAAGGTAAAATCTTGAGAAAAACAGTATTTCTACAGGTTTATGAAGATGAGATTTAATTAAAATAATAAAAAATTAAACGGTTTTAGTTGCATTAATAAAATTTTACTATGCAATGTGCAGTATTTATGAGTTTATGATCCGATTAATACAACCCGCAAATTTTATTTTGATTTGTTCTAAGTTAAAATTTAAACCTAAATATTTTCATAATTTATGGAAAAATCGTTTTTCAATGAATGGACTATTATAAAATTTGTACTTAAATATTTTTTTAAAGGGTTTTTAATGTTCCGCCAACGGTCAACTTTATTTTCAACAAGTTCAATTGTAGTAGTATTTTGTGCATTATTTTCAATAATATTTTGTTAAATTTAGGCAAATTTTTGGAAAAGACCGTATTTTCATAGCCTTATGGAAAGATGGAGTTTAGTTACAATAATAAAAGGTAAAAGGTTTTAGTTGCAATATTAAAATTTTATTATGCAACATGTTGCAATTATAAAATTTATAACCCGATTCATGCAACCCGAAAATTTTATCTTGATTTCTTCTAATTTACACTTTAAACTTTGATCTTTCCATGACTCATGGAAATATCGTCTTTCAAGAGAAGAATTCTTTTCTGTTTACACTTTTTTTTTAAAACTTAATCTTACACTTATTGATCCTGATTGGGCTGATTTTTTCTTGTATTTTGGGTTGTTAATGAGTTGAAAAGTTGTGTAAATCCTTGGATTATTTATGTTATTTGAAATGTTATTGTAGTTGAGAGATTTAGAAGTTGAATTGCCAATTTACTACAATTTGTGGTCAGTATACCTATACCGACCAATATTTCGGAAACATGAAGGAAGTCGCCATTTGTATACTAAGATGGAAGAGGAGAAAAATATGGAGATGTTGGAGAACCGATGGATTATTAAGGCTGAAATTATAACAAGTCAAAATGCAGTTGGAAAAGAATCTGGATTGATTTGAAAACTCCTAAATTGTAGGAGAGAATATTGTGTTTATCTCTTTGAATTTTAAATAGATAAGGAAAGACATATTTTATTCCTTATCTATCTTTTGGTTGTAGTAATTTTCCATACATTTTTGGGTTTTGATTTGGACGTACACGCATGCATACAATATTTCTGCGCAGAACAGTATTTGGGTTTTGACATTTTCAGTATTTTTATTCAGACAATTTTTATCATTTATTTTTATGTTTTTGATTGTTGATTCAATTATGTTTTCTAGCTAAATTCATCCTTTCCGGATCAAGGAAGTACTGGCGTCGATTCTCGTGAGATCTAATTAGCTTTTAATCCTTTGATTGCATGCTTTCATTTGTTGTTCTTGATTACAATGTTTATGATTGCTTTCATGTTATTGACTAGTGGCCAAAATTTGATAGCATGTTAGTTAATTTAATGTCAATTGAACCAATCATCCATAATTGTGATTTAAGTTCAACGAGCAACGGTCTTAATTTAACGATCTTGCGTCAGAGTTTGTTGGTTATGAATTGGGTCTTTCTCATTCTTAATGCTGCTAGAATATTAAATCTATAGAGCTAGAGAAATAGCTGGTGAGACGTTCTCATGAATAACGACAAAGTAAGGAAATATTGGTTGTTTGCAATTATAACCAGTTTGTTTGCAAACAACCAATTATAACCAGTTTAAAGATCTGTTGGTTCAAAACAGAAAATGATGTGTTGCAAACTTACAATCCAAAAGTATCATACATCATTCGATTTTTTTTATACATCCTCCGTCCCATTTTAAGATTCATCTTTTGATTTTTAACAATTGACTTGAAAAATATTTGATCTTTAATATCTTTCATTGAGCATAATTAAAACTTGTTAAAACTTGATATTTTGAAAATATATGTTATAACGAATCTAACAGTGTATCACACAATAATATTTATACTTGGAGAAAAACTCATATGAGACCGTCACCTTAACTTATGGTGAGACAAGGTACAAACTAAAGTTTTACAAATTATAGAAAGTACCCAATGTCATTTCCATCTTTAAATAATTGTACTTAAACCCTCAGTCTCACCATAAGATTAGGTGAGACCATCTCATCCAGGTCTTTGTATTATACTTGTATACTAATTCAATTTCAAGATCAAAGTTGAAAATTTTTGACTAAGCAAATAGTTAAATTGCAGGTTAAAATGGGATAGGTGAGCATCTTATTTAGTAAAAAATTTACCTTGAAATTACAGGGTTAACAAATAGCGTCACCTCACCTGGTTGCCTGCATGACCAAATACTATTTCCTAAATCAACTCAAAACCAAACAATTGACGGATGATGATTTAATAAACTGGGTCAGTTATGCGCTCTCTTTATCTCTACTTTTGACTTAGCACAACCAAATCATACACCAATTATTCATGGCTTCTGTGTGTGATTGTTTCTTTCTGAGTGTCCCACAATTCCCAAAGTCTTCGCCTCGAGATCACTGATCTGTGCTTATCATCGAAATTAGAATTCTTGCATGAAACTAATTTGGAAACGTAGCCACCATGTACGTCTACAATCAGAAAAATCTATTAGGGTGACGCAAGATTTGCTACGAACCTATGATTCAACCTTCTAATTTGTACTCCCTCCGGTTCTCTAAGAGTGACACCATTTTTTGCCTATTTTCTCAAGGCATGTTTGACCATGTATTTTATACAGTATATAAACAATAAAACTACCGTATGAGATATATTTAGATTCTCCGTAATATGTAGTAACTAAATATTAAATTTTTATTTACCATTATTGTATGAAACTAAAGTTATCGATGGTCAAACATACCTAAAAAATTGGTGGTCAAAGGGTGTCACTCTTAGAGAACCGGAGAGAGTAGAATATTCTTAAATTTGAACGCACACTATCATAAATTACTCACTCTGTTCAATTAAGTTTGACACTTCACTTTTTGACACAATTTTTCAGAAGATAATGATTGTGTGGAGCAAAATGAATGGCAAGAAGAAAAGGTAAATTGAATGGTGAAAATTTTCTTAAATCATTCTATATTTGAAAAGTGCTAAAATAAAATGAACATTTCTAAATGAAAATTGTGTCAATGATAGATGAACGGAGGAAGTAGAAGACATGTATGTACATGTAGATATCTAAGAGCATTTCCACCTAAATGTCAATTTAATTTGGGATCTCTTGTTCCATATATATATATATATATATATATGTATATGTATATGTATATGACATGTTTTAATTGAAATTGTAATATGATGTTAGCAAAGTAAACTAATTGATGGACTCCATAAGATATTCATTTTCAATGCTACCGTCACAATTATAAATTCAGCAGGACGCTTCATTCAATGACTGAAGAATATTTTAATTGGGTTCATACACATTGATAATTCCTTACTCCCTCCATCCCAGTCCAAATTACCCCTTAATCATTGAACATTGTTCGAGAAACATATTTGACCGTTAATATATTTAACTACGTATAATAACGCCAAATAAAAAGTTAATTTTTAGACACTACTTGTTGCGACGAATTCAACAATATCACATACGATGATATTACTTCTTATATAGATGTTCATAAAGTATGTGGGTAGTTTGGAATGGGAGAGAGGGGGTATTACTTTTTTTTGGATAGACAAGTGATAGGCTCAATATGCTTTTTCAAATAGATACTCTACTTAATTGACCCTGTCAGATTGATGCTTCCACTTGACACTTGAATAATTGCATTGGAGATATTTTTATGGGTAAGAATATCTATCAATATGACATCTCACTTAGCATTGGAGTTGTGCGTCTCGGAGCTTCTGACACTTCCCTCGAAGGTGTGCTAGATAATAGAATAGATGGATTAAAATCAGGTTAAGAAAGGAAAATTTCTTTTGTACATATCATTTTTCATATCTGTTTCTACCTTATATACCCTTTGTACTCTATATATATATATATATGAATACACACAGCCACAATTATTTGGGGGTTTTACATTCTATCATGGTATCAGTCAGGTCTCTTTAAATATTCTCTGATTTTTTTCCAAAAAAATTGAATCCTCCCTCCTTCGGATCTATCCGCCGCCGCACGCGCCCACACTCGCTTTCCCGCCGCCGTCTCGCCGGATTCTACGCCCCACTTCCGTGACCTTCACGCGCCGACGCCTGTGATCTCGTGCCGCACTTGCTACTCTGTCCCTGCACAAAATTTAAATCAGTCGTCCACTGCCATTCACAAACTTGTTGTGTGTTTGGTGTGATTTGATTTTTCAATTGTGCTTGGATCTGTTCCCGATGTCAACCATTACGCTTCCTGCCTTGATCAACTGCATCACCATCAAGCTTGATGGTTCCAACTACTCTCACTGGCGTACTCAGGTTACGTCCATTTTACGTACTATCAAATTAATTGGCTATGTTGATGGTTCAATTAAGTGTCTTGCTCCACCTGTGAGTTCGTCCCCCGAGGAATCCTTTGACAATGCTCAAGATGTTGACAATGCTTAGAGGCTTGGATTCAGACTGATCAGCTTGTTCAAGATGCTCTCTTTTCATCTCTGACTCTTTCTGCAATGTCGGCAGTTGACGGTATGGTCAATGCTGCACAGGTATGGGATATTTTAGCCACTAAATATCATAATAATTCCCGTGCTTGTCGTCTTTATCTTTGTGATCGGTTTATATGGAGTTCGTCAAGAAGATCAAATTGTTCAGGAATATTATGCTCGTTTTAAAGATATTCTTGATGAATTGTGTGTTCTTAGTCATCCTCTTAATGATGAGGATATTACTGTTGTGTTTTGTCGTGGCTTAAATGATAAGCTTTCCAAGTTTTCTTATGCTCAAATTGTGAGAGACCATTTACCTCATGTGTACACCATTGTGGCTGATGCTGAGGCATTATAATTTTCTCTTAAAGCTCGCTCGTCTATGCATGGACCGACACCCTCTGCTTTTGCTGCTTCTCAACAAGGATCCGGACAGGCTAGCCGCGGCAAGGGAGGCTACAATTTTGGGCAAGGGAAGGGCGTTCGAGGCCGTGGTGGTGGCCGTAATCCGTCGCCGGCCGACGGCGGTGCCCCTCCTCAAACGGGGTGTCCAACATATGTTTTCCAATGGTATCATCACCCCAGTCACCTTGCTAAATTTTGCTACAAGTTATCCCACATTGCTCGCGATAATGTTGTAAATTATGCGGACACAGTTTAACCACATTATCAGCAGTTGAATGCCACCCCTGATTGGTATATGGATTCTGGTGCTACCAATCATATGACTAGCTCAGCTTCTAATTTGGATAACGTCGCTCCTTATCACAGTAATCGTCGTGTTTATTTTGGTAATGTTTCTGCTTTGAATATTTCCCATGTTGGACATTCCTGGATTTCTGATTCCCTTAATTTATCTGATGTCTTGGTTGTTCCAAATATCACCAAGAATTTATTATCAATTGCCAAGTTAACAAGGGATATAAATGTTG